>WNWK01003342.1:0-170377 GCA_009830355.1 Cherax destructor | reverse complement strand
GGTAATTTTTTTACGCCCGCCCCCGGCTGGGTTACAATATCTTTGGCAGGTTAAATCCCCACCACCAGATGTAGACCAAACAAAATGAAACTTTGCCATTTGGGGATTATTGTCACCCCCTCGTCATTATGCTGGAGGGGATAAAATTTGAATTCAGAGACAACTCATAAAAATGTTCAAGATATGTCAAAGATTTTATCCACAGTGGTATATTACAGACCATTCGGGAAAAATCCCTGACTTTCCCCCTGTAAAAAAAGCATTAGTGGTGTGTATGTGTGTACTCACCTTTTACTACCTAATTGTGGTTGCAGGGGTCGAGACTCAGCCCCTGGCCCTGCCTCCCCTTCCCACTACTGGGTTTTTTCTCCCTGCCCCAGAGCTTTATCATACCTCGCTTAAACCTTAGGGTTTCCCTCCCCCACTATATCTTTCTAGACTTTTCCCCTTCCTGACTACTCTGTGGCTGAAGAAATGCTTCCTAACATCCCTTTGACTCATCTGAGTCTTCACTTTTTTTTCCCCTTTGTTTCTGTTTTCCCCTCTCTGGAACACCCTGCCCCTTCTACCCTTGTCGTTTCCCAAGCAGTTTTTTGTATGTCGTTATATGCCCCTCTGACCCTTCTTTCCTCCAGTGTTGAGTCCTTTTTCCCCAACCTTTCTTCATGGGAAAGCCCCCTGAGTTGTGGAACTACTTTGTCCAAACCTTTTACTTTCTCTTTTTCTTTACTGCTTGACCAGGTGGGGGTTCCAGACTGGGCTGCATATTCTAGTATGGGCCTGACGTACACGGTGTACAGTGTTTTGAAAATTTCCCTTGTTTGAAACGGAAGCTAATCGGGTTTTCCAGTCGCCCTTTCCGCGTTATCTGGTTGATGTGTGCCCCCGGGGGATTGGCTTATACTCCCCCAAGGGTTTTTCCCCTTTTCCCGGGGTTTGTAGCCCATGTCCACCCGCCCACTCTGCGCGGTCTTCTTTGTCCTTTTCCCATCTTCATGACTTTCTTTGGGATTGAATTCGAGAAGCCAGTTCAACCAGATGTCGTTGTCCCGGTCTGTTTGAAGTCCGCTTGGTCCCTTTCCATGGATTTCAAATTTCCCTCATCTGCGAACAGAGACACTTCTGAGTCTATCCCCTCCGTCGTCGTTTAAAATACCAAAAAAAACACTGGTCCTAGGACGCCCTGCGGTAGCGTTGTCCAAGGGGCCCACTGTGATACCTCATCACCCCATGACCCGTTGTTGCCTCCTGTGAGGTATTCCCCGATCCATTCCGTGCCCTTCCTGTTATACATCTTGTTCTTCCCAAATTTTTTCTAATCTCATGTGAGGAACTGGTTTGAAGGCCTTCCGCAGTCCCGAAAATCAATAACCCACCCTTCTCTCTCTTGCCACCTCTGTTACTTTATCATAGCTCTAGGGGGTTTGTTAAAAGGGTTTCCTTCCCGGGAAACCATGCTGTTGTGTTTATTATCCTGTTCACTCAGGTGTTCCCCCATTCTTTCCTAATTTTTTCCAGGACTTTTCACACTATACATGAAGACACGGGCTATAGTTTAGTCTTCTTTTCTTCCCCCCCTTTTTTAAAAATGGGGGGCCCTTGGGCCTTCTTCCCCACCTCAATTCCCCATTTTGTGTGTATTTTGTGTATGCATGTATATTAAACCATTTTTTCCTATGCACATGTCGATTAAAACTGTGCCTGTTGTATGTGCTGTGTTATGTATATATTGTGTTATGTGTGTATTATATACATTATGTGTGTGTATATATATATATATGTATGTTAGTTAGTTAACATTGTATTCTAGGCACATGTCGATTAGACACTAGGCCTGTTGTATGTATGTGTGTGTGTGTGTAACGAAACACTTCGAAATTTTTCGGTCCCGCCGGGAATTGAACCCGGGCCCCGTGCGTGAAGCAAGAGCGCTAGCCACCATGCCATCGGGGCATGTGTGTATGTATGTACTCACCCACTGTGGTTGCAGGGGTCAAGATCAGCCCTGGCCCCGCCTCTTCGCTGTCTGCTACTGGGTCTCTGCTCTCCCTGCTCCATGAGCTTTATCATACCTCGTCTTAAAACTATGTATGGTTCCTGCCTCCACTATAACTGTGTGTGTGTGTGTGTGTGTATGTGTATGTGTATATGTGTGTATGTGTATGTGTGTGTGTATGTGTGTGTGTGTGTATATGTATGTGTGTATGTATGTGTGTGTGTGTGTGTGTGTGTGTGTGTGTGTGTGTGTGTGTGTGTGTGTGTGTGTGTGTGTGACCCAACAATTAAAATTTTGCACTAATAACTCATTACAGTTGTGGCTGGGTGTAGACTAATAGATTGCCTATTGCTCTTTATAATTTGTTCATGATTGCAACTATGTACAGACGTAAGTAAATTTACTTACTTACATGATTCATTACCTTGTAACTAGTGAATTAATTACCATTGTACCTTTGTTCAGTTATCGAAATCCTGGGGCCCAGTCTCTGGACCCTATATATACTCTGTAATCTGCAAATACCTTTGGTAACTTATCATGATTGTGACCATCTGAGTTCATTACATTTGTAACTTGCTCAGCTATCAAACTTTGAGGTCCAGTCCCTGGACCCATTATGTACCTCTGTAATCTTTTTGACTACCGCCCACAGGATGGCATGGGGGTGTATAATAAAAGATATCAAACCAAACTGGGTGTGGGTGATGGTTAGTTGGTCCAGTGTTGTCTGATTATTTTCTAGAGCTGTAATCCTGTCCATGCACTGTGTTGATGGCTCACAAGTCCTTAATTTCCGGGTTAACGTATCATTGACTTTAAGTTCATCCATTTCCTGAGTTAACATGCTGATTTTTTACTGCTTCCTGATGAGTTAGGCTATTTCTAAGTATTTAATTTTCAAGTCCTCCAATTCAGCGAAGGAATTATCTTGGTTTCTTGTGGAGGTGGTCATGGTTGTTGTTGTTGTTGACAGGCGAGTGTTGTTGTGGTGGCGCTGCGGCGGTATGTAGATATAAATCCAAATTTGTACAATTGTTAATCCTTTGGGGCCTAGTGCCTAGGCTCTTTGTGTGTATCCATATGCTCTTGCGCTACCGTCCACAGGATGGATATGGGTGCACATTAAACTAGCCACTTCTGGTGGCAAAATCTAATCTGGGTGGGTGGTGAGGGTTGTGTCCTGGCTGGCAGCAGAAGTTTTCCGTGTAGTATTGCTTCTCTCACTCTGTGTTGCTGGGAGTCCTTGGTTGGTTGTTTCGACCTTTCTCTTGCTGCCCTGTCCCCTGGCCATTGACAGTTGTGTCAGATGAAATGTAGATACTGGGTAGTGTGCAGATGTTGAAATTTTCCTTTGCCTGGCAGCGGGGTAGATGGCGGTAACACAAGCCCTTCAGTAGGTTGTATAGTGTATTTGGTGATTTCACTACAAACTAGCATAGCCAGACAAGTGGAAAAATGTAATACATTACAGGTGACAGGCCCTTAGTTTCGAACTATAGACCAATAAGCCTTACCTCTATAGTTGCAGTTGAGTTATATCATTCTGGGTACCACGTATCTTAGTGTTAAGTGGGTGCTTGCTAGGCCATCACAGCATTGCTAGGAACCTCTGATGGACGTAAAATACAGGAGCAACAAAACTTGCTGCCGCCACTGTAAATGTCCTACAGTAAAGAGGATCACATTATACTGCTTATGTGTTTATTTTTCCATTGTGTCGGTATTTTATACCATTTATTTCCAGGATTCTTCGGTATTGCGTTGTCTTCTGGCGATGAGTCTTGCGTTTCTGTAGTTGATTAAATGGCTGTGTGAATTTCGGTGTTGAACACAGGCATTCCTTGGGTCGTCAGATCTGCCTGCGTACTGTTCTGAAATACGTGTTTGCAGGTCTGTATGTTTTGCCGATGTATAATTTGCTGCAGCCGCTACAAGGATTGTGTATAACCCTGCAATGGATTGAAGCTTGCCTCTGTCTGTTACTGTAGTCGTCCTTGGATGGTGGTGGATGTGGAGTGTAGATACTCGGAATGAGGTATTGGAAAAAATGTTGGAACGTGTTACAATGGAGTTGGTGGGGATGACTATATCTCTCTCTCGGCAGTAACGCCAGTGTGTTGAAGATGCGCCACGTTCGTGCCGTCTGCAGTCTTTATGATGATAGTGATTAGAAAAACTTGTTCAATAAGGAGCACTCAGAATCTGCAGCAGTGAGTTCCTTGAGGAAGAATGCTCCTTATTGAACAAGTTTTTTTCTAAACTTAATTATCCTCATCACTTCATTAGAGACTGCAGACGATGGGCATTAAACATCTTCAACACACTCACTGCGAAACGTTGGTCCTTCCCACCAACTCCATTTTCAAACACGTTTCTAACATTTTTTCCAATATCTCATTCCGAGTATCTACCTCCACATCCACCACCAGTAGATAATTTATTAAAACTGAGTTGGAGATTGAGACATTCTATGCAACATATGGGAATCTTAATTATGAAACGTTTCGCCACACAGTGGCTTCACTGGTCCAATACAAAGCAGAAAGGTATAAGGAGAGGTGGTTTGTGGTTACCAGTCCCTTAGGCCTGGAGTCGATGTGTTCAGTCCATCAATCTTGTAGAAAGTACAGCATAGGGCGTAGATATTGCTTATATATTGTAGTCAGGTGAGGCGAAGCAGGAGGAGGCGGGGTCATAGTGGCGCTATCCACTAGTCGAAGTAGGTGTGGCGAAACGTTTCCTTAATTAAGATTCCCATATGTTGCATAAGTGTCTCAATCTCCAACTCGTCGGTTTTCAAAGCCATTTATCACTCTGTCAGACACTGCAACATCATGATCTTGGTACAAGAAATTCTTCAATACTTGTCCAACCTGAGACGTAGACCTACTTCGACTAGTGGATGGTACCACTATGACCCCGCCTCCTCCTATTTCACCTAACCTGACTATACCTGAGTTTACTCTGAGAGGCCCCCAGGTCGGCCCCCGCGGCCTGGTCTGTGACAAGGCCTCATGTTGGACCAGAGTTTCCGATCAACCAGGCTGTTACTGCTGGCCGCACGCAGTCCAACATATGAACCACAGCCCGCTGGTCAGGCAAAGGACTTTAGGTGCCTGTCCAGTGCCTGCTTGAAGACAGCCAGGGGTTTGTTGGTAATCCCCTTATGCTGGGAGCAGTTGAACAATCTTGGGCCCTTGACACTTATTGTGTTGTCCTCAATTGCAAGTGGTAACTTTGCTAGTTCATTGGAGGGATGTTACATCGTCTTCCCGAGTCTGCTTTCGTAAGGAGGATTTTCTGGGTGTGCAAGTTTAGTACTAATCCTCGGGAGAATTTTCCACGTGTATATAACAATGCATCTCTCCGCCTGCATTTTTAGGGGAAAGTACAGGTTTAGAAACTTCTGCAGCGTTTCAGTAATTGAGATAGTTTATCGCAGTTATGCATGCCGTGAAGGTTCTCTGCACATTCGGTCAGCAATTTCTCCTGCCTTGAAAGGTGCAGCCAGCGTGCAGCAATATTCCAGCATAAATAGAATGTTTGATTGTAAAGTGTCAACATGGGGCTTTAATCCCTGGGTTTTGAAGGTTCTCATTATCCATCCTTTCATTTTTCTTAGCAGATGCGATTGCTACGGTTTTATGGTCCTTGAAGGTGAGATCCTCACCTCGACTACGCAGGCCGAGGGACTGATACCCTCAAACTCCTCCCCTACCTTCTGCTTTGTATTGACTGATGTGAAGCCACTGTGTGGCGAAACGTTTCTAATTAAGATTCCCAAATGTTGCATAAGTGTTTCAATCTCCATCCACCACCATCACTTGAAATATGGATCCCGGCTACAACCTATATGATGTGACAGGAGGAATAGGCAAAAGGAGGAAGGGAAGGGGCTGGCTGTGAACTAATAAATGCCTCAAATGATGTAGTTGAAGTTTTAGCAATAAAAATCGAGAATCAAAAACCCGGTCATCGTGGTTGTTTTAAACCTCCGTTTCCCCCAACAAATTCCAGGGAAAAGCTTCAAAAAATTTTCCACTGTCTGGAAAACCTTCCAGCTCCTGCCCCCAACCTAAGGCACCTAAATGGGGGAATATTAAACAATTTGGGAGCAGAGATAACACCAGGGGGCAGCCAGATGAAAACCACCCAGGCTTTTTTAAATCTCTGCCCAAATTCATTTAAAACCAGCAAATAATAGAACCTACAAGACTGAGAATACATTTGACCTCATTTCCCCAACAATGAATCTGATGAAATGTCATCATATAAAAAACAATATACTCAGATCAAACATAATAGAGGTCCAAAATGTATGGGGGGCCCCCGCCACAAAGGGACAGTCGCGAGGGAGCCTTTCTCCATAATAATAATAATAATAATAATAATAATAATAATAAAATCCAAATTCAACTTCAATAACAAAACATAAGGTGGGCCCAATAAACCAAGTTTAAATACAAAATTTTGAAGATAGCCAAACATCAGGATCCAAACCCTATGTCTAGAACAAATTATCTCTGTGGCACGGAGGTTTGCCAAGGCAAATTCCTCGAGGGGGAGAGATACATTATTATATTTAGTTTGTTTGATATCTTTATTATGCCCCCCATCCCCATCCTGTGGGCGGTAGTAAAAAGATTACAGAGGTACATAAGGGGCCCCGGGGACGGGATCAAAGTTTGATAGCTGAGCAAGTTACAATGTAATGAACTCAGATGGATCTGGTCACAATCATGACAAGTTACAAAGGTATTTCAGATTACAGAGGTATATATGGGGTCCAGAGACTGGGCCCCAAAGTTTTGATAGTGAACAAGGTACAATGGTAATTAATTCACTTGTTACAAGGTAATGAATCATGTGAAATTTTTACTTCTGTACATGGTTGCAATCATGAACAAATTATAAAGCAATGAGCAACATTAGTCTAACCCCGCCACAACTGTAATGAGTTATTGGGGAAATTTTTAAATTTTTTCACACATAACACACATATACATATACATATATATATATATATATATATATATATATATATATATATATATATATATATATATATATATCACACACACACAAACACAAACACACACAAACACATACACACATAGTAGAGCAAGGGGGGGGGCAGGGAAGGGGGCCAGAATGAAGCCAAACTCGAAAGGTGAATGTGTGGGGATGAGGAACTTCCTGCATGGAGTTCAGTGGGGCAGAGAGATGGGGAAGTCAGAGATGCGATGATGGAATATGTGAGTTGAGGTTTTGGTGCAGGGGGCCAAAACCAAGTGAAGGGAATGGAAGAGGTACAGAAGGCAAAGAACCCCGGAGAATAAGGAGAAAGTCGAGAGCCAGAAATGAAAATTCACAGATAAGAAGGGGGGGCCCAAAGACAGTACGAGAATGACATAAGGAAAGCCAAATCTGACCCAAAGCTGCTGACAGCCACATCAGGAGGAGAACAAAGTCAAGGACCAGGTGATCAGGCTGAGGAAGGAGGGGGGGAGGTCACAGGAAATAAACGTGAAGTGGTGAGGGGCTCAACATGAGATTCAAAGAGGTGTTCACAGAGGAGATAGAAGGGGCCCCCAGAAAGGGGGGAGAGGTAGGGTAACCATCAGGTGTTGGGCACAATACACACAACTGAGGGGGAAGTGAAAGGTACTAAGCGAGCTAGGGTATCTCAGAGGCGATGGGGGGCCCGGGAAAACATCTCTCCATGGGTCCTGAGAGAGAGCAGAGGAGCTATGTGTACCCATAACAATGATCTTCAACACATCTATCGAAACAGGGCAACTACCCGAGGTATGGAAGACAGCAAATGTAGTTCCAATTTTTAAAAGGGAGACAGGAACGTAGCACTAAACTACAGATCAGTGTCACTGACATGTATAGCATGCAAGGTCATGGAGAAGATAGTCAGGAGAAGAGTGGTGGAGCACCTAGAAAGGAATGAGCTTATCAACGATGGCCAACACGATTTCAGGGACGGAAATCCTGTGTCACAAACCTACTGGAGTTCTACGACAGAGTGACAGCAATAAGACAAGAGAGAGAGGTGGGTAGATTGCATATTCTTGGATTGTAAGAAGGCGTTTGACACAGTTCCACACAAGAGATTAGTGCAAAAGTTGAAGGACCCGGCAGGGGTAACAGGAAGGCACTACAATGGATCAGGGAATACCTGAAAGGAAGACAGCAGCAAGTCACGATACGTGGTGAGGTGTCAGAGTGGGCGCCAGTGACGAGCGGGTTCCACAGGGGTCAGTCCTGGGACCAGTGCTGTTTCTGGTATTTGTGAACGACATGACGGAAGGAATAGACTCCGAAGTGTCCCTGTTTGCAGATGATGTGAAGCTGATGAGAAGAATTCAGTCGGACGAGGACCAGCAGACCTACAAAGGGATCTGAACAGGCTGCAAGCCTGGTCCAGAAATTGGCTCCTGGAGTTCAACCCCACCAAGTGCAAAGTCATGAAGATTGGGGAAGGGCAAAGAAGACCGCAGACGGAGTACTGTCTAAGGGACCAGAGACTGCAAACCTCAATCAAGAAAAAGACCTTGGGGTGAGTATAACACCAGGTACATCTCCTGAGGTGCACATCAACCAAATAACTGCTTCAGCATATGGGCCCCTAGCAAACCTAAGAACAGCATTCCGACATCTAAATAAAGAATCGTTCAGACCCTGTGTACGTTAGGCCCATACTGGAGTATGCAATCAGTTTGGAACCCACACCTAGCCAAGCTCGTGAAGAAGCTCGAGAAAGTGCAAAGGTTTGCAACAAGACTAGTCCCAGAGCTAAGGGGTATGTCCTACGAGGAAGAGGTTAAGGGAAATCGACCTGACGACACTGGAGGACAGGAGAGATAGGGGGACATGATAACAACATATAAGATACTGATAGGAATTGGACAAAGTGGACAGAGACAGAATGTTCCAGAGATGGGACACAACAACAAGGGGACACAGTTGGAAGTTGAATTCCCCAACCAGAAAGCTAAATGAACGTGACTGACCAAGAAAGCCCGGTAAATCTACTAACACTCTACCAAGGACGCCGGTACACCCTCCACCCCTCACCACCACCCAGGGCGACGCATCAACAACAAACATGGCTGCCTCCCCCACAAGCTCCCCTTCACTGGCTTCACCCCAGATAATCTCTCAGGTATGACGAATGATCCAGATACACTAAAGTCATACATCATCAAATTAATCAATGAAAATATGGACCAACGTAAAGCACTTCAACTACAAGATACCAGGATGACACAACTTGAAAACAAAATCCTCAGCCTTGAACAAAAGTTAACAACAACTGGAATGACTGATTTTGGCAAAACCCTCCAAACTGTCATTAATAGCCACACTGAACAGATAACATCTATAAACACAAAGGTTGAGGAAGCAGTAAAGGAGTGAAGAACAACATGGATAACCAGTTTAATGACTACCTTGCACTACAAGAGGACAAAACCGAGCAAGATAAGTTATCAGACGCAGTAATAGTGAACAGTCCATTCTTTCCCAGTGATATGACCCAAGCAAACAGTAAAGACATTACTTTACAGATCATCAAAGATCAAATAAACGTAAATGTACCAGTGACAGATATAAAAGAAGCACGATTACTAGGTTCCATGGTAGAAAAAGTGTTATGCTTAGATTCACCACACATGACGGGAAAACAGATCTAATTAGATCATCTATTAAAGCCAGGAAACAAGTATTCATTAATGAGTGTCTGACCAAAAACGTCAGAACCTCTGGTATAGAATCAGAAGACTTAAGCGAGAGAATAATGATAAAATCCACCAATGTTTCACCGGGATGGAAAAATTCTAGTGAAAAAACAAGTGTAGGTCAGTTGTATACTATCACAAATGAGAATGAACTATCAAGATTCCTTAGGATGCAAATATAACAGAGACTGTATAAACACAATGTCCAATACCAAACCCCTACGTATAGTGTAGTGTATGTTTTGCCCATCTACCTCATTTAAGTATTTGTCTATCCTCTGATGAATATTTTTGACAAATAGTTTTACTTTTATTTTTAAATACATACAATTTTTACTTGTGCCCATTTTTCAACCCACATACCTATATATTTTTATCAGCTTACTTGCTTAGAATTTATAATTCTATTAATCACCTTATTTGCTAAAAATTGTACTTATCTTTTAATATTTTTAATACTAATAAATTTTACTTTTGTACACTTTTATACACTTTAGCACTTATTTCTCTTTAATAATTAACTTTGATTTTCATTATATTGCCTTTAATAAATTCTATAATCACAACTAGTGCAATACTGAATCTTAATATTTGTTCCATTATAACTTAATACTAATCATAGTAACTTTCCAACCAGTTCTATTAGCTAGTTAAATAATAAATCAATTACACTGTAAAGATATATCCTAAACCTCTGTGACTTCTATTCAAAAGTCTGTTAATCCAATTAGCTAGAAAATCAATTGATCAGATATCATATCTTTAAGTTTAGCATTATTCATTGTTCTTAATCTTTTTAGAATCACACTCATATATAAACTTTTGTTTAATTAATTAACTTTAAATCAGGTGCTAACTCAGGTGCTATAGTTTAGATTCTTATTAGCTGTAAATTGACTACCTTAGCTCATTCTTTCATTTTTGTAAACATATTCAACGTACTAACTCACGTGCCAAGAAATCCTTTTGCATTGTCCTATTCTTAGGTCTACTTGTGTTGTTCTAATTTTAAGTTTAATTATAGAATCACACTAAATCTTATGATTCCAAACATTGATCCTGAAATCAACCTTCTATTAAATGACTTACATGAACCTAACAACAATTGTCATTACTACACAGCAGAACAGGCTAAAACACTACTCAAATCCAACAATAACATAACTATCTTTAATTACAATGTCAGATCTTTAAGCAAACATTTTGATGACCTCACTGCATTATTAAACTCACTTCAGGCCAGTATGTCCATCATTGCTCTCACTGAAACATGGTTAAAGCCTCATACTACAGATATCTATGCCATTCCTGGTTACACAGCCATACACAATTGTCGGCCAGACCAACAAGGAGGTGGCACAGCTATGTTCTACTCAGACCAGCTTGAATGTATTAACAATACTTGCACAAGAGATGAACATGGAGAATATATAATAGCTAAATTTAAATCCAAATATCTACAAAACCTCTCACAGTTATAAACATCTATAGATTACCACAGTCAAACATTCAGCAATTTAGTGAAAAATTAGGAAGTATGATTACTGATGCACACATGAACAAAGACCACTTAATCCTCACAGGCGACTTCAATATAAACCTCCTACAAGATCAGGACCCACTAGTAACTGAATTCACAAACACTATGAGCAACTGCTTGCTGCTCCCGACAATAACAAAACCTACGAGAATCTCTGAGACCTGTGCCTCTCTATTAGACCATATCTGGACTAACACCATATCCCCATTAAAATCAGGCATAATCACAGACAATACCACTGACCACTACCCGACCTTTCTCATAACAAATCTCGGAAAATTACCACTAGAGACTACTAAAGTTACCTTCAGACTACATAATGAGACAGCTATAAATAGCTTTATAACAGCTATGACAAACATTGACTGGCAAACAGAAATAGACAACTTCCCAGATACTGACTTATGTATTAATAATTTTCTTAAAAAGACCCAATACCTCTATAATAAGCACTGCCCTAAAAACTAAACAAATCACAACTAAAAGATTAAATAGTCCCTGGCTAACCCCAGCATACTCAAGTCCATTAATATAAAGCACCTATATGAAAACAGTACAGAATGGGACAAATATCAAGAGAACAAACAAAACGCTACTCATCAAACCTAACGAGTCTGATAAGAAGGTCAAAAAACTGTACTATGAGAACAGATTACATAACTTAAAAGGTGATATAAAAAGACCTGGAAAACCCTATCTGAAATTCTAGGAACAAAAAAGATATCCACAAACAGAACAATCAAACTAACAAAACCAGATGAACCCCTACTCCCACCTATTGAAACAGCAAACAAACTCAATGATTTCTTCTCCACCATAGGTAAAAAGCTGGCAAGCAAAATCCCAAGTTCTAATACTCCACCTAACGACTATCTCACTGGCACCTATCCGAACACACTATTCCTAGCCCCAACCAACCCAATAGAAGTTTCACTTATAATCAACACATTAAAAACAAAGCAGGTGACCTAAATAACTTACCACCTTATATATACAAAAAGCCTCTCAAGTTCTCTCACCAATTATTGCAACACTTTTTAACAAATCCATTGAATCCTCTACCTTCCCATCAATACTCAAAATAGCGAGGGTCACCCCAATACATAAGGGAGGAGATCAAGCAGACCTGAATAACTACAGGCCGATATCTAACTTACCCCTTCTCTCCAAAATCTTTGAAAATTAATTCATAGACAAATATATTCCTACCTCACCTCCAACAACGTACTCAACCACTGTCAATTTGGATTCAGGCCTAATAAAAATACAAATGATGCCATTATACACATGTTAGAAATAATTTACACCGCCCTTGAGAAAAAAGAAATCCCAGTGGGAATCTTCATTGATTTACGTAAAGCTTTTGATACAGTTGACCATGATCTGTTACACTTAAAATTATCGCACTATGGTATAAGAGGACACCCCTAAACTACCTAAAATCATACCTTAGCAACAGAAACCAATATGTGTACACAAATGGAGCTAGCTCCACCGCGCAAACTATTACCGTAGGTGTCCCACAGGGAAGTGTTCTTGGCCCACTACTCTTTCTCATTTACATTAACGACCTACCAAATGCATCTCAACTACTCAAACCCATACTTTTTGCAGATGACACTACATACGTTATCTCTCACCCAAGCCCAGACACACTAGCCAACACTGCAAATACTGAATTGCAGAAAATATCTACCTGGATGATGACCAACAAACTTACTCTCAATATTGATAAAACCTATTTTATCCAGTTTGGGAACAGAGCTGCAAACGCACCACTTAACATAATGATAAACGGGTCCCCTATCGCAAAACTCACAGAGGGAAAATTCTTAGGAATACATCTTGACAGTGGCCTCAAATTTCAGACACACATACAACAAATCTCCAAGAAAGTCTCAAAGACCGTGGGAATACTATCCAAGATACGGTACTATGTTCCACAACCAGCTCTCCTTACCCTATATCACTCACTCATTTACCCCTACCTCACCTATGGAATCTGCGCATGGGGCTCTACATCAATAACTCATCTCAGACCACTAATAACACAACAAAAGGCAGCAGTTAGAATGATAACAAATTCTCACTCCAGGCAACATACTCCACCAATATTCAAAAACCTAAACTTACTCACCATACAAGACATCCATACTTTTTACTGTGCCTATTACATACATAGAACACTCTATGCAGATATTAACCCACCACTCAAACTTCTCCTTACTAATTTTAACAGGACACATGACCATAACACTAGACACAGATCACTCCTCGATGTTCCCGTGTCCACCTAACACTATGTAAAACTCAATGCACATAAAAGGCACGAAAATTTGGAATTCATTACCTGTCATTGGATGGGAAAAAGGGCAAAGACCCACAGAGTACAAGCAGGGGGAAAAGGCTACAAACCTCGGCAAAGGAGAAAGCCCTTTGAGTGAGTATAACGCCCACGCCCGGGGGCAAAATCAACCAGATAACGCGGCAGCATATGGGCGCTGGCAAACCTTGATTAGTCCGTTACCCAACAAGGAATCATTCAAGGCACTGTATACCTTTAAATGCGGGCCCATACTAGAAATGCAGCACCAGTCGGGAAAACCCACACCTGGTAAACACGTAAGGAAACTAGAAAAGTGCAAAGGTTTGCACAAGGTTATTTCCCACAACTCGGGGGGTCTGTTTTATGAAGAAAGATTGAGGGAAATAGGACAAACAACACTGGAGGAAAAAAGGGGTCAGAAAAACATGATAACGACATACAAAAAAAAGGGGAATTGACAAGGTAGATAGTGACAGGTTGTTTGAGAGGGAACACAGAAAAAAGGGGGACACAACTGGAAGATAAAAACTCAGATGAGTAAAAGGGGATGTCAGGAAACATTTCTTCAGCCACAGAGAGTCAGGAAGTGTAATGGACTAGAAAAGATATAGGGGAGGCAGGAACCATACATATTTTTAAGAAAAGGGTATGAAAAGCTCTGGGCGGGGAGAGCAGAGACCCAGAGCAGCAGCGAAGAGGCGGGGCCGGGAGCTGAGTCTCGACCCTGCAACCACAATTAGGTGAGTACGTGTCAATGTTTTATTTACGGGGAGCAAAGTCAGGTTTTTTTGAATGGTCTGTAATATACCACGGGATAAAATATTTTGACATATCTTGAACATTTCTGGGGAGTTGTCTCGAATTCATTAATTTTATCGCACCCAGTACATAATGACGCAGGGTGTGAAAATTTCCAACTGACAAAGTTTACATTTTGTTTGGTCTACATCTGGTGGTGGTGATTTAACCTGCCAAAGATACTTGAACCCCGCCGGAGGCGGGCGGAGTGACATCCAAGAGCTGCTTATTTTGGGATGCACCATGACATGTGGCTCCTCCTGCATGATAGAATGGATGAGGGACTGACTGGTGTCAATCCCCCTGAGTCTTAAGTCAATAAAATTCAGTTGAATTTTTTTCGTATTATTGTTCTCAAACTGCTAACTGACAAGCCAAGATTGAATCTCCCCTTAAAATAAAACTTAGCCAATTTATCGTTCTATCATGCACTGAAGACCAATGAGATAATTACAGAGGGCACTCTGACTCTCTATCCAGAATCCTACCATACCTGTGTCGGGGTTCTGAAAAAGCATGCTCAAGTTATACTTGATGAGTTAAGAGAAGGATGACAGAGAATCAGTTAAAATTAGAGAGTTAACCAGATACATGGACGTTTTTGGGAGTGCAAGGAGTATGGCAAACAGTTCTGTCTGAAGGGTAGAGGCCCAGTTATTGATGGTGCTCCAATTTTTTTAAGAGAGCCATCACTCTGTATGACAACAGCAGCATACCAGCTGCACCAGTGGATTGGTGAACAGAACCATCAACGTAAATAATTTGTGAGAGAGGGTTTGGCTAAAATTTTCAATACAGCTTAAGGCATCATGTTTGGGGTTTAAAAGCTTTGGTTGTGATTTAAGAAGTAGTTTGGGGGAAATGGAGGGATGGAGTTTGGGAAAGGGGTAAATTCCATGGAGCGGAGAAGTGCCGCTGTTGCCTTACTTGCCACAGATCATGTATCGATTCATGAGGTCGGTTCCAGTTTTTTCCCATCCATCTGAAGGGATGTTCACCAGTTGAGGAAAGTTTGGAGGGCTTCGGGATGGGTTTGAATGGGCTTGCTGAGCATATTAACCCCCCAAATTTGGGGTATTTTTTTCAGTAACACGATCTCTGATGCTTGGGAAAATCAAATTTTTTCTGCATATTTAAAATTTTGGCAGTACGAGGAATCCAAAATCCTCATTGCTTCATTCTGCAGTTTTTTTCCCGCCCTCCAAGCTTCCCGTCAGACACAAGAGCAAGTAGTGGCGCAGCATAATCAACTTATGATCTAATATAAGCAAGATACATCATTTTCACAATTTTAACATTAGCACCAAACCCGGGATGAAACCCTGCCACAACCTTTTCTCTCACCTTTTTTTGTATTGACACAAAATCTGTTACAACACGTCCAAGTGGGACCCCAAAGCCTAGATACCTTTTCTGTTTTCAATTTTTAGAAGAGACCCATCATGCAACTTGATTTGGGGAAATGTGCCTCTGTCGAGGGGGACCCCTATTGGATCTTTTTTTTATCAGTAGAGATTATCAACCCCAGGTCCTGACACGAGGCTAAATGGTTAAGGGTGTTTGGGTGTTTGGGAATCCTGGTGTGAATCAATATCATCAGCAAAAATGATCAAAAATGATGGGGGTGGCTAGGTATAGCATTGGGGAAAGGGATTAATTAGAAATTGAAAGAGTGGGACTGAGCACACCTCCCGTGGGTTCCCAATTTTAAAATCCTTTTGTTATACTTTTATGCCCCGGAACAGCACAGAAGACTTTTTGTTGGGCAGGTAGCCTTTAACCAGGGAGAAACCCTCCTCCAACATCCATTCTGGCAAGTTACTAATGATTACATGTCTTTTGGGAACATCAAAAACAGATTTAAGGGCAAGGAAGGTAGGTATGAGCGTCAGTGTGCAGAGGAGAAAGGTGGCTATGCAGTGGTGCACACTACCTGGGGCACCAAAGAATTCCCGGGTCAACGCCCCGCGGCCCGGTCTGGGCCAGACCCCCCGGGGGCCCGAGCCCATAACCAGGCTGTTCTGCTGGCCGCACGCGTCCAACGACGAACCACAGCCCGGTTTATCAGGTACCACTTTAGGGCCTGTCCAGTGCCTGCTTGAAGACAGCCAGGGGCTTGTGGTAATCCCCCCGATGTTTCTGGAGGCAGTTGAACAATCTTGGGCCCCCGACACTTATTGTGTTTTCCCCCAACGTGTAGTGGCACCCTGCTCTTCATTGGGGGTGTTAATGCCTGCCGAGTCTTTTTCTTTCGTAGGGAGTGATTTTTGTGTACCCCTTCCCTGCATGAAACCCTGCAACCGTAAAAAGGGGTTGGTGAAAAATATCACAATTTAGGAAAAAAGAATCCAAAACCTACCCTCAAATTTTCAAAAAAAGATGAACCCCCCCTCTAAATAAAGAAAAAGACTTAATTTTTTTTTTCCACCAAAAAAACCCGGTTAAATGAAATTTCCCAAAACTTTCACCAACATTTTACCAGAAAAAATTTCCCCCCCCCCAAAAAAAAAAAACAAAAATCCTTCCCCCTTTTTGTACAAAAAAATTTCACATGTAAATTTCAATACAAAAAACCTTAATTTTCCCCCATTTTTGAAGTGGGGGTGACCAAAAAGACTTAAAATTATAGAAAAAAAACCCAAAAAACTTCGAAAATTAATTATAAACAGATCTATTCCACCTTTCCCAATGTCTAAACCCCAATTTGGATTCAGGGCTCAAGAGAAAACGATTATAACAAATGTTAGAGTTAATAACACGCACTTGAGAAGAAAAAGTTCCCCTGGGAATTTCATGCCAAACAAAACTTTTAAAGTCGATCATATTTAGCAAAAATTGCGAATGGTTTTGGGGACCCCCCAATCCTGTCGTCCTTTGCAACAGAAACCCGTACGTGACACTGGAGAGAACTTTCCAACCCAAAAAATTTCAGTCGGGCCCCAAGGTAGGTCCTGGGGCCCTTATTTCATTTAAAAAAACCCTTTTAGACCCTCAAACCCAGGGCTGCAGTCAGGGGGATAACAAACCCACCCAGCAAAAACCCCACCAATATTCAGAAAAAAATTCCCCAAAAAAAAAAATTCACCCCTTTTTTGGGGGCCCCCTTTCTTTTAAAAACCTCCACCCAACATAAATCCCCCCCCTAAAAATTTCCCCTTTTATCCCACGACCATGACCAAACCAGACCCCCATTTGACATCCCCGACCATTAAGGGGTTTAAAAATTCTTGTGGGCCCCCAGCCAATTAACCAAAAAAAGAACCCTTTTTTTCCAAAAACCCCCCAAGATTTTTTAAAAAAACCCCTAAAAAATTTTATATTAAAATTTATTAAAAACCCCCAAAAAACCCCAAAGTTTTTTTTTTTTTAAGATAATTCAAATTTTTGCCCCCCCCTTTAGAATTGTTGAAACAAACATACTGTCTTTAAAATATTTTTTCATTTTGTTTTTTAAAAAAAATAAAAAACCCCAAAACTCTTTTTTTTCAGATTTTTTTTTAAAATAGTATAACATCAACATATTGAATTTGAAAAAAAAACCAAAAAAACTTTTTCTCTTATATTGCCTTTGAATAGTTTTTTATAAT
Organism: Cherax destructor; assembly: GCA_009830355.1. Classification (NCBI taxonomy): domain Eukaryota; kingdom Metazoa; phylum Arthropoda; class Malacostraca; order Decapoda; family Parastacidae; genus Cherax; species Cherax destructor. The sequence goes on along the minus strand of WNWK01003342.1, from coordinate 152,379 downwards.
AATATTGTTTAAAAAATACAGAACTAGAATAAAATCAATCAATTTCACTAGCATTAACTACTTAGTGAATAATTTTTAAAAAGAAAAGTTCCCCCTAATGCCATGGCCCCAGTGGCTCTCCTTGCATTACAGTTTTATAATTGTAACTACTAATAACAATTTTAAACTTTTTTGCATCGAAAAAAAAATATTATTATTATTATTATTATAAGAATCATCCTCTCAAATGTTTTAATAAGCAGCTAGTAAGAGATATTGGGTAAAAAAAAATTTTTTGTTGATTGGGCTTAGGAAGGGGGAAAGATAGGTTTTTGGTCCAAGATTTGGGAGCCCCCCCGTTACATAGCTCATGTTTTTAAAAGAGTAAAGGATTGCCTGGACTGACAAAAGCAATTTTTGATATTGTAGGAAATACCACCTCACCAGGTGACGTGGAGTTCCCTTTTAAAATTAGTGCTGTTTCCCGTTTCGTGAAAGGAATGTTACAGTCATTTTCCCCCTTTTCTGAGCATAAAAAAAAAAGCCCCCCCTACATCATATTTGTCATTTAATTTCGCCTGTGGGTTTTTTTGGGGAAAATTTTCATAGCTTGATTTAAAAACTCATTCGCCCTATGGGGATGAGGGTGCGCAATCTGGGGGGGTTCTGTTACCCTTAATTTATTTATGTCCCCCCCATGTCGGTTTTAAAGGGGGGGGGAGCATTGGGAATTGGGGGAATTTTTTTTTCCCCCCAGTTTGGGCCCCAGCCTGTCATGCCCCCTGGGCAGCAAGGGCAGTTTGAAAGAGTCTCAGCATTCCAGGGGGGAAGATGTTTTTTATAGGTTGGCCTGGGGGGTGAGCAGTAAGTTTCAGTGTTCGAAGTTTTTAAAAACATTGTAATAAGTATGGTTATTATAGGAGGTATGATTGTCATTATTATATACAATTGGGGGAAAATTTTTTAGGAATTAGTCCAAAAATTTTTCCAGTCACCCCCCACGAAAACAAAAGACTCGGCAGACGATTTAAAATCCCCCAATGAAGAGCAGGGGGGGGCCCCTAGCACGTTGAGAGACAAAAAAAGTGTCAGGGGCCCAAAACTGTTCAACTGCCTCCCAGCAAAATAAGAGGGATTTCCAAAGGGGAAACCCCCCTGGCCCCGGGCACTGGAGGGGCACCCCCAAACCCCGGACCCGACCAGCCAGGTTTTTATTCATACGTTGGGCTGCGTGCGGAAAGGGGGTAACAGATTTTGGGGGGGGCAGGGAATAAAATCGGTACCTGACCAGCCAGGCTGTGATTCATACGGGACCGGTGCGGGTGAAAAAGGTTGGGGGTTTTTTTAGGCCCTGATCCAACATGAGGCCCGGTCACAGAATGGGGGCCCCCGGGGGGGGCCCCGGAACCCCCTTTTTTTTTTTATTTTTGGTGTTATAAAACTTTGGTTGGGGTTCAAAAAAAAATTTTTTGCAAAAAAGGGCCCAAGGGTTGGGGTTTTAAAATTTTTCCTAAAATTTTAAAAAATTTTTTATTTTTTTTTTTTTAATTTTTAAAAAGGGGGCAACAAGAGCAGATGCAGCCCTGCCAGAAGACCCCCCGTTTAAATCCTTTTAATGTATATAACTTGAGATAACTTATTACTACCATCTAGCCGAGATTTTTTTTTTTGGAAACCCCTTGTTTTTAAAAATAATAATAATAATAATAATAATAATAATAATAATAATAATAATAATAATAATAATAATAATAATAAAAAATTTATTGTGACATGGCAAGATACATGGTAAAAAGATATTTTTTAATAAATGTACATAAAACCCCCCAAATGCGGAGGGCAAGGTTTAATGAAGGGATTACTAGAATACTTTTGGGGGGGGCGAGGTAGGATATTAAATGAACACATCTTCCATGGGGGGTGAAATGTTTTTGTTGCCTACAGTGAAAGTTCATGCGGGTTATAAAACTTAAAGTAATTGCATGTTTTCACAATCCATTTAGATCTGTGAGTTGTTACTTCTAGACATTTAGTAAGATTTATTATGACAGTGTCTGGTTCATTTCTAACATTCTAATATCAAGTACAGTGTTAATCTCAACACTCATATTACTGATACTAGAAATTTCATTTTTTCCTCATATTAAGAACCTTTGTTCTTAATATGAGGAACACCAAGAATAATTTTTGAGCTTCTTTTTTGCTTTTAACTCCAAGGGTAGGAGAGAACTTTCTCTAGCTAATATCAACATGGGAGCAGCATAACATAGGCTATGTACATCATTCTCAGATTCTCACATTAGCCCCAATAGTTGGGGTTGTACCCACAACAGCTTTAAGAGCATTTAGTCAATCTTTGCATTTTTATTTAGTTGTGGTATAGTGGATTTGTTAAATGGTACATCTACATCAAGATATCTGTAAGTTTTAACGTAGATAATGTTTTCACCCTGCAAATAGATGGGTGGGGGATAGGAACTTTTGTTTCTTGTCTTTCATCGCCTATTCTTGTCAACAAATCTTGGTGGTACCATCGAGAAGTGTGGCTTGATACGGCTTGTGCTGTCAGTGAGCCTTATAACCCCAACACAAGACACCAGTACAAGGGGGAGTCCCTCATTGTTTCTTGTAATATGTTGTTACTTGGTCTTACTACTGACTCACTACTGCATAAAAGGTTAGTCACATGTGTTGGTCCATTATTATTCTCACATTGAGGCAACAGTGTAATTATTTAAGTGTTATGAGAGTGATACATTTTTGCAAAATTGGGAATACTTATTGTGGAAATGTTACCAGGTTGGTGGCTTCTTCAGTCCAATACATCCAACACATCGACTCCAGGCTGAGGGACTGATTACCTCACTCCTCATCTTCCACCATTCTTGACTGAAAAATTACTACTGTCAAAACGTTTCAAATAAAGATTCCCAAATGTTGTACAAGTGTCTTATTCTTCAACTGTATAGTAAACATTAGAAAGTGGCCCGTGGCCTGGCAAGTGGCCCATGGCCTGGCAGAGTGGCCCATGGCCTGGCAGAGTGGCCCATGGCCTGGCAAGGGAGGTGGCCCATGGCCTGGCAGAGTGGCCCATGGCCGGCAGAGTGGCCCATGGCCCGGCAGAGGGCCCTGGCCTGGCAGAGTGGCCCATGCCTGCTGAGTGGCCCTGGCCAGGCAGTGGCCCGTGGCCTGGCAGAGTGGCCCATGGCCTGGCAGAGTGGCCCATGGCCTGGCAGAGTGGCCCATGGCCAGCGTGCCCCATGGCCTGCAGAGCCCATGGCCTGGCAAGTGCCCCATGGCCTGGCGAGGGCCCCATGGCCTGGCAGAGTGCCCCGTGGCCTGGCAGAGTGCCCGGCCGTCAGAGTGGCCCATGGCCTGTCAGAGTGGCCCATGGCCGCAGAGGGGCCTGGCTGAGTGGCCCGGGCCTGGGAGAGGGGGGCCCATGGCTTGGGAGAGTGGCCCATGGCCTGGGAGGGGCCCATGGCCTGGGAGAGTGGCCCATGGCCTGGCAGAGTGTCCATGGCCTGGCAGAGTGGCCCTGGCCTGGCAGAGTGGCCCATGGCCTGGCAGGTGGCCGTGCCCTGGCAGAGTGGCCCGTGGCCTGGCAGAGTGGCCCGTGGCCTGGCAGGTGGCCCGTGGCCTGGCAGAGTGGCCCGTGGCCTGGCTGAGGGCCCGTGGCCTGGCAGAGGGCCCATGGCCCGGCAGAGGGCCCATGGCCCGGCAGAGTGGCCCGTGGCCTGGCAGAGTGGCCCGAGGCCTGGTAGGCAACGCCTGCCCACACAGATTGTCCATGGTTCAATCCCTGGCAGGGTGGAAACACTGGGTGTTTTATACCTGGAGAGAGTGCCGGGGTCAACGCCCCCGTGGCCCGGTCTGTGAGGGTTAACCTGTCCCCAGGATGTGACCCCCAAGTTGACAAACACCTAGGTCCTACTTACTGCTCTGAGCTGAGGATGCTACCAACTAAGCCATGAGCATCGGTTCACCTAGCAGTAAGTAGACTGGGTGTTGGCGGACTGTTGGGATCACATCCTGGGAGACAAAGTTAACTTAGGCTGTCCAAAATGGTCTGCATAGCCAGGAGCCTTCTGTTAAGTACAGTGGAACCTCTACTAACGAGTGCATCTGGGCAAGTTTTTCCAGATACGAGCAGTCAATTGGTGGATTTTTGCATCCAGATGCGAGGGAAATTTTCCCAGATGCGAGCGGGCCTCAAGGAGGTTCCTTGATGCTGGTGGGGGGCTCTTGCTTTTAGGGAATTGGATCTCATTTGTTTGTTGGACTATCTAATTAAAAGGGGCAATGTATGATGGAAAGATGCTTCTTAACATAAACCAAAATTGAAAAAATTGGACCATAAATAACGGAGTTCACTTCTCAGCCATTAGCTGGCCCTTAGCGGTATATTTTTATATGGTTTTTATGGTTGTATTCTCGTTTGTTTGGTATCTTTGATAGAATGGAAGATATATTACAGAAATAGATATGATTTTAATTGGTTTCACAAGAAAACTACCTTAAAATTGAGCTCAAAGTAGCAGAAATGTTTGTTTTTTGCCGATGTTCAAGAGTAAACAAATGACGTCACTGTTCAATTAGTACGTACGTACTAATTTATAATAATAATACAGCTTTCACTCTAATGACGGAGTTCCATAAGACCACTTTGCAAACGAATTGTCGCTAAGCAAGGAGCATACTACAGGTACCATCCGATTTACAACCGAGCTTGGTTCTGACTAACCGGTCGTAAGTCAAAATGGATGTAAGTCGAACCTTGCTACTGAATATCAGCATAACATTATGTAATGATTTTATTTTATTGTTTTATTTTGGTATTTCATTTTTTACTTTAGTTTTTATGCTGTTAGTATTGTATTTTATACTGTAAGGTTTAGGAGAAACACTGTGACAGCACAAACAGTTGTTTATTTCCCAGAACATTTGCATAGAAAACATGGTCGCAAGTCGAGTGGTCGTAAGTCGGATGATAGGTGTATAATGGTAGTGGATTTGTGTCAACCATCTTTGATATTGTTTTAATGTCACCTTGGCACCATTTATAACATTTTAAGTATATTTTTAAATGTTAATACAGTAGTGTACTGTATATTGTAATAAAACAGAATAGAGGAAATCAGCTCTAATATACATTATTTATGTATGCATACTGGTCAGAGAGCCCGTCGTAAGTCCGAGTCATCAGTAAACAAGCACGTTATTGGAAGGAGAGGCTGTAATAATAATACGTATAATATAATGATAATAATATAATAATACGTTTAATATTACTGTAATAGTATAATAATATGTAATACCCCAATGGAAACAAGTCACAAGTTCAAACACTGGTTACAGACCGGGTCGCAGGGGCGTTGACCCTGGAATTCTCTCCAGGTAAACTCCAGGTAAACTCCACCTAACGACTACCTCATTGGCACCTACCTGAATACACTATTCTTAGCTCCAACCAAGCGAACAGAAGTCTCGCTTGTTATTAAACATTAAAAAACAAGGCAGGAGATCTAAATAACTTACCACCTTATATATACAAAAAGCTTCTCAAGTACTATCACCAATTATTGCAACACTCTTTAACAAATCTAATGAATCCTCCACCTTCCCATCAATACTCAAAATAGCAAGGGTTACCCCATACATAAAGGAGGAGATCAAACAGACCTGAATAACTATAGGCCAATATCTAACTTACCCCTTCTCTCCAAAATCTTTGAAAAGTTAATTCATAGGCAAATCTATTCCTACCTCATCTCCCACAATATACTCAACCCTGTCAGTTTGGTTTCAGGCCTAATAAAAACACAAATGATGCTATCATACACATGCTAGAAATAATATACACTGCTCTTGAAAAATAAGAAATCCCATTGGGAATCTTCATTGATTTACGTAAAGCTTTTGATAAAGTTGCCCATGATCTATTACACTTAAAATTATCACACTATGGTATAAGAGGGCACTCCCTCACCTACCTAAAGTCATACCTTAGCGACAGAAGCCACTATGTGTCCACAAATGGAGCTAACTCTTCTACACAAACAATTACAGTTGGTGTCCCACAGGGAAGTGTTCTTGGCCTACTTCTCTTACTCATTTACATAAATGACCTACCAAATGCATCTCAACTACTCAAACCCATACTATTTGCAGATAACACTACATATGTCTTCTCTCACCCATGCCCAGTCACACTAGCCAACACTGTAAATGCTGAATTACAGAAAATATCTACCAGGATGATGACTAACAAGCTTACTCTCAATGTTGACAAAACCTATTTCATTCAGTTTGGGAACAGAGCTACAAATGTTTCACTTAACATAATGATAGACGGATCACTTGTCACAAAACTCAGAGGGAAAATTCTTAGGAATCCACCTTGACAGTGGCCTCAAATTTCAGACACATATACAACAAATCTCCAAGAAAGTCTCCAAGACCATAGGAATACTATCCAAGATAAGGTACTATGTTCCACAACCAACTCTCCTTTCCCTGTATCACTCACTCATTTACCCCTATCTCACCTATGGTATCTGTGCATGGGGCTCAACAACAATAAATCACCTCAAACCATTAATAATACAACAAAAGGCTGCAGTCCAAATGATAACAAATTCCCACTCCAGACAGCATACTCCACCAATATTCAAAAGTCTAAACTTACTCACCATACAGGACATCCATACTTTTTACAGTGCCTATTACATACATAGAACACTAAACTCAAATATTAAACCACAACTCAAAATTCTCCTAACCAACCTTAACAGGACACATGAACATAAAACAAGGCACAGATCACTCTGATGTTCCCCGAGTCCACCTCACACTATGCAAAAACGCAATGCACATTAATGGCCCAAAAATTTGGAATTTATTACCTATGATTACCAAAGAAACCCGGTCTGTACATCAATTCAAAACTCTGCTAAAAAAAACACCTACTCACCCAAAACTAAATACCTTCTACTTTACATTACCTACAACATTAATAAATCACTTTCCACTGCCTCAAAATAACATTATTTACTGTGTTACTCCCCTAGCCTCAAAACCCCTTATACAGTGGACCCTCGGTTAATGAAATTAATCCGTTCCAGGAGCTCTTTCTTAATCTGAATCTTTCGTTATCTGAAACCTTATTTCCCATAAGAAATAATGTAAATACAATTAATTCGTTCCACAAAAAAATAATCACTCAAAATAAAAAAAAATAACATTTACTTACATTTATTGAAGAGACTTGCAGGCATCTGGAAGATAGTATAGATGATGACTGGAGCAGGTGTTAGTGGTTGGAAGGGGAATCCCCCTCCAAAAGGACTTCAGGTGACAAGTCCCTCTCTGGGGTTACTTCCCTTCTTGGTCTTTTAATGCCACTAGGACCAGCTTGAGAGTCACTAGACCCCTGCCTGGTGAAGTAGCTGTCCAGAGTCCTCTGTTTCTGGCGACTCTTCAACACTTTTCTGAAGTACAACAGGCCTGTTTCATCACAATTAAACACTTGTTGGGGGAGGAATTGTTCAGCCTCTACGAACCCCTTGAATTGTGCACAAATTTTTCAGCTGCACGTTTGTCTGAGCTGGCTGCCTCACCATGCCTCACAACATTGTGTATGCCACTACGTTTCTTAAACATCTCAAACCAGCCTTTGCTGGCTTTAAAATCACTCGCCTCACCACTGGTTCCAGGCATTGTCTTGACAAGATCTGCGTGCAACTTCCTTGCCTTTTCACAAATTTTCGCCATAGAAATACTATCACCCGCTCTCTGTTTTTCATGGATCCACACCAACAACAACTTCTCAACCTCATCCACTGTTTTTGATCTTTGTTTTGTTAACAAATTAACCCCTTTTGCAACATTAGCTTCCTTGATCTCATTTCTTTGTGCCAGGATAGTGCCGATAGTACTAGATGGATTTTCTTGTACATCCTGGCAAGATCACTCAGACGTACACCACTCTCATATTTTTCTATGATTTCCTTCTTCAGTTCGATGGTGTTCCTCACTCTCTTTACCACAGGGGTGCCACTAGGAAGCTTCTTTGGACCCATGGTGACTTATTTCACAGTGGCAATAACTAAACCACCAAAAAAGACACCAAATATATTGTGAATCTTTGAAAGAGCACGCTAGGTAATGTTCTCTCAATGGTAAACAACGCTCACTGGCGCCTCCCGCTTGCGCGGAGCAGGCGGACACGTCTAATACCTTTCGGTAACCGAGGAATTTTTCGCTAACCGATTCCGAAAAAAGCTTTCGTTTTCCGAAATTTTCGTTAACGGGACCTTTCAAATTCAAATCCTTTATTTCATGTAATACAAGGTGGGGGGTACTTATAGTTATACATTAAAGTTGATATTACAAGATGGCCAATAATATGCCTAGGTATGCCTAGGCTTTTCAGGCAGTCTTATGATAGGTCTTACTCAATAGCTATACAATGGATATACAGATTGTAAGGTTAGGTTTACAAAATTTAGGTACTGGAATTTAAACATTGAGAATTTAACAATTAGTATAAAAAGTTAGCAATTAGTTTATATATTAATGGTAAAGGTGATATATTGGCATAATATAGATTCTATATTGGAGTATCTTAGGCAACTTATGACTAGCTTAAGTATTATGGAGCAATAGTTGTATTAGAATTTTGTTAGAACTGTGCAAATTAAGGGAATCACAGATATCAATAAGTGTATTTTGCTGTGGTTAGTAATGTGCAAATTAAGGAGAATCACAGATATCAATAAGTGTATTTTGCTGTGGATATGTGCAAGATAAAGTAGTTTTCGTATGGTTAACTACCGGTTGGGTGCGTAAGTGAGATAAGATGTTTTTTAACGGTGCTTTTGAAAATGGAGGTTGTGTCTGCAGTTCTAGAGTTTTCAGGCAGGGAGTTCCAGATTTTAGGCCCTTTTATGCGCATTGAATTTTTGTATAGATTTAGTCGGACACGGGAATGTCAAAGAGATGTTTATGTCTGGTATTATGTCTATGGGTCCTGTCACAACTGTCAAGAAAGTGTTTTAGCTCAGGGTTAAAGTTGGAATTAATGGTTCTATAAATGTAGATAGCAGAGTAGTAAGTATGGATGTTCTGGACAGTGAGTAGGTTTAGGTCTTTGAAGAGTGGGGGGGTGTGCTGCCTAGCGTTGGATTGTGTGATAATTCTTACTGCGGCTTTTTGTTGGGTTATTATTGGCTTTAGGTGGGTAATTGCTGTTGATCCCCATGCACAAATGGCATATGTGAGGTAGGGATAGATGAGTGAGTAGTATAGTGTGAGTAGGGCTGATTGTGGTACATAATACCGTATCTTAGAGAGGATCCCCACAGTTTTGGACACTTTCTTTGTTATGTGTTGGATATGGGTGCTGAATTTCAGGCTGCTGTCAAGGTGAAGGCCCAGGAACTTGCCTCGTTATGTCTAGCAATAGGTGTAGAGTTGATCTTAATGTTTAATTGTGGATCATCTGTTCTGTTGCCAAACATAATATAGAAGGTCTTATAAGTGTTGAGTGTAAGTTTATTGGCAGTCATCCATGTTGATATTTTTATTAATTCGTCGTTAACAATGGTATTAAGCGTGGCAAGGTTTGTGTGGGAGATGACATAGTTGTATCAGCAAAGAGTATTGGTTTCAAGTGTTGTGATACATTGGGAAGATCATTGATGTATAAGAGGAAGAGCAGGGGACCAAGGACACTTCCCTGCGTGACGCCGGTGTCTAGTGGTAGTGTCGTGGAGGATGTGTCTTTAACCCTTTCAGGGTCCAAGGGGGTCTCCGAAACTCGTTCTCAGGGTCCAAGAATTTAAAAAAAAAAATTATTTTTCTTATGAAATGATAGAGAATCTTTTTCCGATCATAACGCCACGAAAATTATGAAATTTGATAGAAAACTCACGGAATTATGCTTTCGCGGTTAGCGGCAGCCATGACATTACGCATCGGCGATTCCGCCTACTTTGAGCCCTATTTTCGGCAAATTCCAATGTTTCAGGCTACTAAAATTATAGCTATTTCGCTAGAACTCCATTTCTTCTATCGATTGAGTACAAGAAACCGCCTATTTATCTATTACAACTACCCAAAATAGTGGTCAGATAATGGCAATTTGGCCAATTTCACACAAATTTCAAACGATGCCAATTTCAAAATAGGGTCCAGAATAAACAAGGCAGACATTCCTGGCACTAAAATAATGTCTTCTCTGTTCATTAGTCATGTTTCCAGGCCCCTCTTACATTACTTTTGATTTTCATTTTGAATTTTTATTCTCACAAAAATATAGAAGATTTACTGTTATGTATACAACTGCATCATTGTAAAAATGGTACAAATAATATTAGAGCACTTGTGCATGAATATTAGACTCGCCAGTTGATGTGTATTGGATGCATGGTGTGATTTGTTTACTTGAACATCGTCAAAAATCGAAAATTTTCGATACTTTGAGCTCAATTTCAAGGTACTTGTCTTTGTCAAACCAATCAAAATCATCTCAATTTCTGTAATATATCTTCCAATCTATCAAATGAGACCAAGAAAATGAGAATACATCAATAAATACCATACGAAAATAGACTGCAAAGTCGCTGTTTTAAACCAAAAACACGGTCAGAGTTTTTTTTTCCTCATTATGCACTGTGTGGTGCAGGAATTTTTTTATACTCCGCACACTGACCGCACAGACCCATTCTATCACATCTAGGCCTAACAGCCTGTTTCTGCTTGATTTGAGGGCGCTAGAATTTAGGCGTACTAGTACGTCAATAACCCCAGGGCGTAAGCCTAGTACGTCAATAACCCTGAAAGGGTTAATAGTGACATACTGGTACCTATTAGTGAGGTAGGATTTGAGGTATGCTAGTGCATGACCTCTTATTCCATAGTGGTCAAGTTTGTGGAGTAGGATGCCGTGGTTTACTGTGTCAAAAGCTTTCCTTAAGTCAATAAAAATTCCTAGTGGATATTCCTTATTTTCAAGTGCTGTGTAAAGCAGGTCTATCATTTTTACTATTGCATCGTTAGTGCTTTTATTTTTCCTGAAGCCAAATTGGCAGGGGTTGAGTATGCTTTGTGTAGTTATAAACGAGTATAATCTCTTGTGCACAAGTTTCTCGAATATTTTGGATAGCAATGGTAGATTTGATATAGGCCTATAGTTATTTACGTCTGTAGGGTCACCACCTTTGTGTATTGGTGTAACCCTTGCTGTTTTGAGTAGTGTTGGGAAGGTGCTAGATTCTAATGATTTGTTAAAAAGTAAAGAAATAGGATATGAAAGGACATGAGCAGCTCGTTTGTATATTAAGGGTGGAACTTGAGACAGATGTCCTGATTTATTTTTAAGTGACTTGATTATCATGGAGACTTCAGTGGGTTCTGTAGGTGCAAGATATAAGGAGGATGGGAAATTCCCATCTAGGTAATCACTTGCTCGGGCATTGGTATCTGGAATTTTACTGGCAAGATTTGATCCTATAGTTGAGAAGAAGTCATTTATCTTGTTTACTGTATCAATAGGCTGTAGTGGTGTTTCGTTTGGTTTAGTTAGGACAATATCCCTATTTTTTTTCAGTCTGTGAGAGTGTTTTCCAGGTCTTTTTTATATCTCCTCTTGTTTCAGTGAATCTGCTGGAGTAGTACAATTGTTTGGCTTTTTTTATTAGTTTGGAGAGAACTGATGAATAGTGTTTAACAAACTCCTTATGTATGAATCCCCGTCTATATTGCTTCTCATATTGATGTTTCTTGTTAATGGATTTTAGTAAGTTGTTAGTTAGCCATGGGCAGCCTAACCGTTTATTCGTAATCTGTTTCATTTTTATAGGACAATGTTTGTTGTATAGTCTATGTAATTTATTAAGAAAGGTGTCTGTCCACTCATCGATACCCTTGGCATTTGGGAATTCTATAGCCCAGTCAACTGTGTCTAGCTCTGTTGTGAAGTTATTTATTGAAGCTTGGTCATGGAGTCGGAATGAAACTTTGGTGTATTCTAGGGGCGGTTTACTAATGTTTGTTAAGAGGAAGGTGGGGTAGTGGTCTGTGGTGCTGTCTGTTATTATCCCCGATTTAAGGGGGGCTAGGATATTGGTCCATATATGGTCGATTATGGTTGCACTCGTATCAGTAAGTCTAGTTGGTTTGGTTATTGTTGGTATGAGAAGTGTGTTGTTCATATTGTTGATGAAATCGGTTACTGGCTGGTCATCTGGTAGGCCAAGGTTGATGTTGAAGTCTCCAGCTAAGATAAGGTGGTGTTTATTCAATTGGTTGTTTGTTATTTGCGTTTTTAGTTGATCGCTAAAACTTGGGATGTTTGTATGAGGCATCCGGTAAATGGCCCCGATGGTTATGGGAGTCTTAAGGTTTTGTGCAGTAAATTTAGCAAAAATATATTCTACATATTCATCATTATAGCAAGTGGTGTCACAGCAGGATATTTCATTAGAGTAATAGATTGCAATACCTCCCCCCGCTTGATGTGGTCTGCAGTTGTGTATTGCTGTGTATCCTGGCAGCGAGTAGATATCTATTGTATCCTGCTTAAGCCAGGTTTCAGTAAGGACAATACATGTGAAGGTTGTTTTTAGGGAACCAAGGAGGGCAAGGAGGTCATCATAGTGTTTGCTTAAGGATCGGACATTGTAGTTAAGAACTGTTATACTTTTAGTAGTGTTTAGGACAGTGTGGGCTTGTGATGCTGTGTAGTAGAGGCAGTTATTTTCCAGTAAATTTTGAATAGGTGTTCGATTAAATAGGTTTAGATCAGGGTCGACGTGATCATTCATCATTTAGGTTAAATAGTGATTTTGTTATATCATGTATAGTGTGGTGAGTTATAGTACTGATATCTGTTGTAAGGGATGTTTTGGTAAGTATATAACTAATGCACATTGGTCAAATAGAGTATAGTAACAAATAAACATAGTGGTCTTGGTATTGAGTATGTATTAAGCTAGTATGAAATAAAAATTAGATATAAACTAATGAGATACAATTATCAAAAACAATGTAGCACCAATGAGTTTGGTATTGGTTATGTATTAAGCTAGAATGAAATATAGTACAGTAAAATTAAAGAAAAATTTAGATATAAACTAATAAGATTAAATTATTAATAACAATGTAGCACCAATGAGTTTGGTATTGGTTATGTATTAAGCTAGAATGAAATAAAGTACAGTAAAAATTACAAATTTAGTTAATCTATTAAGTTTAAGTTACAAAATTGAGTAGCACCAATGAGTTTGGTGTTGGTTATTTAATAAGCTAGAAGGTAATTAGATATAAACTAATAAGATAAAATTACTTATAACAATGTAGCACCAATGAGTTTGGTAATGGTTATGTATTAGGCTAGAATGAAATAAAGTACAGTAAAAATTACAAATATAGATAAACTACTAAGTTTAAATTACAAAATTGTGAAGTATCAATGAGTTTGGTGTTGGTTATTCAATAAGCTAGAATGTAATTAGGTGAACTAGATATTACCTATGATATTAATAGATAATAAGATAGTTGTAGCACCAGACTGTTACTTGTAATTGCACTAGAGAATAGTTGCAATAGAAATAAAGGTATAATACAGGTTTATAAAAAAGTATAATAAAAAATAAACAGGGGCAAAGAATGGTATACAGTAGATATTAAAATAAGTAAAATTGGATTTTTTAGCACAGGTTATTAGAAAGTATAATTGGTAAGGATAGGGCAATGATGTTGTAGCTGTGTATGGAAGCTTGGATCTTTGGCAATGATAGGTTAATAAAAATAAAGGTATAAAACAAGATTGAGCAATGAAGTATAAAAAATGGGGCAATAATAATTATAAAATAAAAATTGTGCAATAAAGCTTGAATAATAAGGGGATTTTGTAGTTAACATAAGAACATAAGAAAGAAGGAACACTGCAGCAGGCCTACTGGCCCATGCGAGGCAGGTCCAAATCTCCAACGGCTTAAGCCCCGACCCAGCCAGGTCAGGTTACATTCACTTAAGGAGGGAACACTGCATCTGACCTAGCACAGGCTAGTCAGGACCAACTCACACCCAACCGCACCCACTCATATAATTGTCTAGTTGACCACCTGGTCAGGTCACTTCCACTTAAGGAATTAGTACAGCTACTGACCTGGTAATACAAGCTAGTCAGGTCCAAATTCACACCCATCCACACCCATCCATGTATTTATCTAACCTATTTTTAAAACTACACAACGTCTTAGCATCTATGACGGTACTGGGAGTTTGTTCCACTCATCCTCAACTCTATTACCAAACCAGTGCTTTCCTATATCCTTCCTGAATCTGAACTTTTCCAACTTGAAACCATTGCTGTGAGTCCTGTCTTGGCTGGATATTTTCAGCACGCTATTTACATCCCTTTATTTATTCCTGTTTTCCATTTATACACCTCAATCATATCCCCCCTAATTCTACGCCTTTCTAGAGAGTGCAGATTCAGGGCCCTCAGTCTATCCTCATAGGGAAGATTTCTGATACATGGGATCAACTTTGTCATCCTCCTTTGTACGTTTTCCAGTGCATTTATATCCATTCTGTAATACGGTGACCAGAACTGTGCAGCATAATCTAAATGAGGCCTAACCAAAGATATATAGAGTTGTAGAACAACCTGTCAAATACAAATACAAATTATCAAATACAAATTAAGACTATGAGGTAGAATTAAGACTATGAGGTAGAATTAAGACTATGAGGTAGAATGGTAGTTGGATATAAGGTAAAAATTTAATGGTAAGAGGGTATTGGAATTTTGGGGAACAAAAAGTAAAAAATTTAATGGTTAGAGGGTATTGGAATTTTGGGAACAAAATTTAAAGATGGTTCATAACACTAATCGTGGATAGTGGGTTTACTACATATTATTCTAATTCTGTTTCGTTAACCGAGGGTCCACTGTATAATTGTTCAAAGAAAAATAATTGCTCAAACATAATCTAGTACAAATGTTGAAACTTATACCTCATAATGTGCAAACCTGTTATAATTAATACAACATATTCTAACTTTGTTCCTACAGCATTACTAAATGAAGTAATCCATTATCATGTACCCATATAAAACTGTAATGATCCAAAATTATAAAACTATTATGTTTCAAAAATATTATGTTCAAATTATGTTTAAATTTCATAGCTTAAATACTCAACTATACTTATACGTATTGTAAATTGTTTTCTATAATTCTTACCATTTAGTTTGAAGTTAATTTAAAGTCTGCCCACAATGCTCTGCATATTAGGGGCTTTTGGCATGTACATCTCTTGTAATTTCATAACCTATTGTACATCTTTGTATCATGTCACAATAAACTTTACTGTCTGACTTTTTTGGGTTATCCTGGAGGGTTCTCTACACTTATGCTGCTATGTATGATAATCAATGTAAATGTATTTGTGTATACCTGAATAAACTTACTATAATAATAATTATAATAATACAGCCATAATCCGTTCCAAGAGCTAGGCCTAAACTCAAAGTGGCCGAAAGTCGAAGCAATATTTCCCAAAAGAAATACAGTGGACCCCCGGTTAGCGATATTAATCCATCCCAGAGGGCTTATCTGTAACTGAAAATATCGTTATCCGATTCTATTTTCCCCATAAGAAATAATGGAAATAAAATTAATCCGTTCCAGACTTCCAAAAGTAGTAAAATAAAATATTTTTTTTACAACATAAGACATGCATTTACACACAAGTTTATGAGAAATAAAGAAATACATGTAATATAGTACAATAACATGTCACTTACATTTATTGAAGAGTTGTTGATGTGTGGAAGACGGGGGGAGGGGAAAGGATGGAGTAGTATGCTAGTGTTTGGAAGGGGAATCCCCTTCCATTAACACTGCAGGTGGTTGCATGCCTGCTACACTCCCTGCATACCTGCTACACTCCCTGCATACCTGCTACACTCCCTGCATACCTGCTACACTCCCTGCATGCCTGCTACACTCCCTGCATGCCTGCTACACTCCCTGCATGCCTGCTTCACTCCCTGCGTGCCTGCTACACTCCCTGCGTGCCTGCTACACTCCCTGTGTGCCTGCTACACTCCCTGCATGCCTGCTACACTCCCTCCATGCCTGCTACACTCCCTCCATGCCTGCTACACTCCCTCCATGCCTGCTACACTCCCTCCATGCCTGCTACACTCCCTACATGCCTGCTACACTCCCTCATTCATGTGCCTGCTACACTCCCCTGCCATGCCTGCTACACTCCCTGCATGCCTGCTACACTCCCTGCATGCCTGCTACACTCCCTGCATGCCTGCTACACTCCCTGCATGCATGCTACACTCCCTGCATGCCTGCACTTATGTGACACTCCCTGCATGCCTGCATACACTCCCTGCATGCCTGCTACACTCCCTGCATGCCTGCTACACTCCCTGCATGCCTGCTACACTCCCTGCATGCCTGCTACACTCCCTGCATGCCTGCTACACTCCCTGCATGCCTGCTACACTCCCTGCATGCCTGCTACACTCCCTGCATGCCTGCTACACTCTCTGCATGCCTGCTACACTCCCTGCATGATGCTACACTCACTGCATGCCTGCTACACTCCCTGCATGCCTGCTACACTCCCTGCATGCCTTCTACACTCCTGCATGCTTGCTACACTCCTGCATGCCTGCTACATTCCTGCATGCCTGCTACACTCCCTGCATGCCTGCTACACTCCCTGCATGCCTGCTACACTCCCTGCATGCCTGCTACACTCCTGCATGCCTGCTACACTTCCTGCATGCCTGCTACACTCCTGCATGCCTGCTTCACTCCCTGCATACCTGCTACACTCCCTGCTGCCTGCTACACTCCCTGCATGCCTGCTACACTCCCTCCATGCCTGCTTCACTCCCTGCGTGCCTGCTCACTCCCTGCTGCCTCTACACTCCCTGTGCCTGCTACACTCCCTGCATGCCTGCTACACTCCCTCCATGCCTGCTACACTCCCTCCATGCCTGCTACACTCCCTGCATGCCTCCTACACTCCCTCCATGCCTGCTACACTCCCTACATGCCTGCTACACTCCCTACATGCTCTACACTCCCTGCATGCCTGCTACACTCCCTGCATGCCTGCTACACTCCCTGCATGCCTGCTACACTCCCTGCATGCCTGCTACATCTCCTGCATGATGCTACACTCCCTGCATGCTGCTACACTCCCTGCATGCCTGCTACACTCCCTGCATGCCTGCAACACTCCCTGCATGCCTGCTACACTCCCTGCATGCCTGCTACACTCCCTACATGCCTGCTACACTCCCTGCATGCCTGCTACACTCCCTGCATGCCTGCTACACCCTCCATGCCTGCTACACTCCCTCATGCCTGCTACACTCCCTGCATGCCTGCTACACTCCTGCATGCCTGCTACACTCCCTGCTGATGTACACTATGCACACTACCCTGCATGCCTGCTACACTCCCTGCATGCCTCTACACTCCTGCATTTTACCATGCTACATCCCTGCATGCCTCAAGCTACACTCCTGCATGCCTGCTACACTCCTGCATGCCTGCTACACTTCCTGCATGCCTGCTACACTCCTGCATGCCTGCTACACTCCTGCATCTGTCACTGCATGCCTGCTACACTCCCTGCATGCCTGCTACACTCCCTGCATGCCTGCTACACTCCCTGCATGCCTGCTACACTCCCTGCATGCCTGCTACACTACCTGCATGCCTGATACACTCCCTGCATGAATGCTACACTCCCTGCATGAATGCTACACTCCCTGCATGAATGCTATGAATGTGATGGTAGGATAGGCTTTACCATACAGCCTGGCCAGCTCAGTGATACGCACTCCACTTCCATATTTTTTTATTATCTCCTTCAGTTCTACTGTATTTCTGAGCCTCTTTACCACAGGGCTGGCACTAGGAGCTTTCTTTGGACCCATGGTAGCTTATTTAGCAGTTGCAAGCACTAAAAACTGTGGAATAATGACAATATACTGGTATGAATTCGTGGGTGGAGTGGGTGGTGGTTGCTCTAGCTTGTAAACAATAGCACACTGACTCTCCCTGGAGTGCCCGCACAGCTGGGCCACGCGTACGCGTCTGGGACGATCATCATAAACGGAGTCAATATTTTGACGTAAAAATGTATCGCTAACTGATTTTATCGGTATCCGACACCATCGCTAACCGAGGGTCCACTGTAATGTAAATACAATTAATCCGTTTCACCCAAAAATACAGTGGAACCTCCACTAACGTGTTTTTCCGTTCCAGGATTAAACTCTTAATCCTGGATTTGCTCGTTTGCAGAGTCAATTTTCCTCATTTAAATTAATTGAAATGGAATTAATCTGTTCCAATGGAATTCCGGGCACTACAAAATACAGTGGTACCTCGAGTTACGATGGTCCCCAAAATCGCCCTTTTATGTAAGTTTATTTTTTTAAATGCTTTTGTAAGTATATTGTGTAAAAGTATATTGTGTAAAAGGACTAGTCTATTTTACATTATTCCTTTTGGGGGTAAATTCGTTTGGTAATGGCACTTGAACAGCATTTTCGAACGAAAAAATATCGTAACTCGAGGTACCACTGTACTTCAAAAATTTTCCCCTAATATCAACTCTACGGCTTATTTATCTATCACAATTCACCTAATACAGTGGACCCCTGAGTTTCGTAAAAACTTCACTCCTGAAGTCTGCACAAGTGCCATTACCGAACGAATTTACTCCCTTAAGGAAAAATTTCACGTAGGTTAGTCTATTTCAGACCCCCAAAAATACACTTCCACAAGAACTTACAAAATTATACTTACATAATTGCACGATTTCCGGGGTATTCGTTAACCGAGGGTCCACTGTATGACATAATAAACATTATTAATAACATAGAAACATGATATATACACTAGAATGAATGAAATATTACGTATGTGAGCAGAGGCAGCGGCCTCTGCCTCCCTGAGCAGCGTTGTTTTGATACACACTGCCATCTTATGGTGGCGATCTGAAACTCACTTATAGTATTATTATTATTACACTACAGTTATAAAACTGCAACATTAACACCCCTCCTTCAGAGTGCAGACACTGTACTTCCCATCTCCAGGACTCAAGTCCGGCCTGCCGGTTTCCCTGAATCCCTTCATAAATGTTACTTTACTCACACTCCAACAGCACGTCAAGTTTTAAAAAACCATTTGTCTCCATTCACTCCTATCAAATACGCACACGCATGCTTGCTGGAAATCCAAGCCCCTCGCACACAAAACCTCTTTTACCCCCTCCCTCCAACCTTTCCTAGGCCGACCCCTACCCCGCCTTCCCTCCACTACAGATTTATACACTCTCGAGGTCATTCTGTTTCGTTCCATTCTCTTTACATGTCCGAACCACCTCAACAACCCCTCCTCAGCCCTCTGGATAATAGTTTTGGTAATCCCACACCTCCTCCTAATTTCCAAACTCCGAATTCTCTGCATTATACAGTAGGGCCCCGCTTTCGGCGTTTCGTCTTTCGGCGTTCCGTTCATATGGCGAGTTCAAATTATGACCAAAACTTTTGTATACAGCGAGCGTCTTTCAGATACGGCGTGTGCCACCTGGTTTGTTTGGATTTTCCGTGAGCACATGTCTCTATTATGTAATAATCACTCTTGGGCACATTAAATGTCCAATTTTACATCAATATAGACATTTTCATTAATCCATCAATGATATTTTCTTCAAAATTATATGAGAAACACGTTACATAGCATATAAACATGCTGTTTATATGCTATGGTGTTGCCAGGCGGAGGGAAAACATTACGTAATATTAATAATAATCACTCTTGGGCACATTAAATGTCTTATTTTACGTTAATATAGACATTTTCATTAATTCATCTATGATATTTTCTTCAAAATAATTTACAAAACGCGTTACATAGCATATAAACATGCTGTTTATATGCTATGGTGTTGCCGGGCGGAGGGAAAACATTACGTAATACTAATAATGATCACTCTTGGGCACATTAAATGTCTTATTTTACATTAATATAGACATTTTCATTAATTCATCTATGATATTTTCTTCAAAATAATTTAAAAACCGCATTACATAGCATATAAACATGATACATACACCCACAGAATAAAAATTGACAAATATGATATTTGTTTACCAAACGACTTTGTAGAAGTCGGAAGAATTACATTTTCTCTAGTCAAACACTGAGGGATAACTGTAGAAAAATACAGTGGTACCCCGGTTTACGATGGTCCCCAAACTCACCCTTTTATGTAAGTTTATTTTTTTAAATGCTTTTGTAAGTGTAATTTTGGGGGTCTAAAAGGACTAGTCTATTTTACAACATTTCTTAAGGAGATAAATTCGTTTGGTAATGGCACTTGAACAGCATTCTGGAATGAAAAAATATCGTAAACCGGGGTACCACTGTATTCCTTTCATATGCCTTCACTCTATATATAGTTATTCACGACCCTTGTGGGTTTAGCACTTCTTTTTTATTATGATAATAATAATGTTAATACTATCATTAACTCTAAAAATAGTGTGTTGCATGAGAATGGGAGTGTTGCTGTTTGTTTATTTTGTACTAACTTGTACCCAATGTAAGAGTATTTGTATTGTGAGGTAATTATTATTATAATAAAAAAATTATTTTGAGGTAAAAGTATCACAAACTCTTACAAACGTATGTGAATGAACTAAAAGTGGACACGTATTAATCGCATTCATTTCGCCTGGCAGAGTGATCACCCACTACCTGTTCAGTTTGTTTTTTTACCTTGTCTGAACTCCGTATCTCGTTCTCTCTCTTTACTCTTTTGTTTACTAGTTGGCTCTCATTGACTATGGCGTCTAAGCTTAGTTGTGATAAAAAGAGGAGTCGTAAGCCTCTTACTTTAAGTGCCAAGTTAGAAATGATTAAACTCAGTGAACTGAATCACTAATTAATAATCTTGAGGTTAATGAAGAGCTTGGGGAAAGCGATCACAAATCACTTAGTTTTAATATATCATGGAATTACCCAGGTAACTGCAACAAAGAATCACTAATTAATAATCTTGAGGTTAATGAAGAGCTTGGGAAAGCGATCAAAAATCACTTAGTTTTAATATATCATGGAATTACCCAGGTAACTGCAATCAAGTCTGTGTTCCAGACTTTCGTGTAGCCGACTTCATGAGGCTGAGAAATTACCTAGGTTGGCTAAATTGGGATGACCTGACTATGGGTCAGGTAGGTGGTTTTGGTTGCCAATATGACGTTCTCCAGAGCGTAGTTCTAGCTGCCCAGACAACTTTTGTTCCAAGTAGGGAAATTAGATCTAACAAAAATGATCCTAAATGGATGAACAATAGATTAAAACATCTCATTGGTAGAAAGAGAGGCCTATATAGGCGTATCAAAAGAGGGGATGGACAGATAAGAAATCAATATTTTCAATTAAATATAGAAATAAAAAAAGGAATAAGAAAAGCAAAAAGGGATTATGAGGCTAAGGTCGCAAGGGATTCGAAGACTAACCCAAAAGGGTTCTTTCAGGTATACAGAAGTAAGATTAGGGACAAGATAGGCCCACTTAAGAGTAACTCAGGACAGATCATGGACAGTGATAAGGATATGTGTGAAATTTTCAATACTTACTTCCTCTCAGTTTTTACTCAGGAAGATACTAGCGGAATTCCAGAAATAATAAATTATGTAGAACAGGATGATAATAGACTATGCTCGATTGGGGTAACTAGTGACATGGTCCTCAGACAAATAGAGAAATTAAAACCTAACAAATCCCCAGGCCCTGATGAACTGTTTGCAAGAGTTTTAAAGGAATGTAAAGAGGAACTTAGCAAACCTTTGGCAAATCTTTTCAATATATCACTACAAACTGGCATAGTGCCAGACAAGTGGAAAAGGGCAAATGTAATACCGATTTACAAGGCAGGTGACAGGTCCTTAGCTTCGAACTATAGACCAATAAGCCTTACCTCCATAGTTGGTAAATTTATGGAGTCAATAATTGTAGTGTAAAGCACCCTTCTGGCAAGACAGTGATGGAGTGAATGATGATGAAAAATTTTCTTTTTCGGGCCACCCTGCCTTGGTGGGAATCGGCCGATGTGTTAATAAAAAAAAAAAAAAAATAATAATTGCAGAGGCAATTCGTAGCCATCTTGAAAAGCATAAATTGATTAATGAATCTCAACATGGTTTTACAAAGGGGCATTCCTGTCTTACGAATTTACTAACTTTTTTCACTAAGGTGTTTGAGGAGGTAGATCATGGTAATGAATATGATATTGTGTATATGGACTTCAGTAAGGCTTTCGATAAAGTTCCACATCAGAGGCTACTGAGGAAACTTAAGGCACACGGAATAGGAGGAGAAATTTTTTCCTGGGTAGAGGCATAGTTGACAAATAGGTGGCAGAGAGTTTGCATAAATGGAAAGAAATCAGAATGGGGGCACGTCTCAAGCGGTGTTCCACAAGGGTCAGTTTTGGGCCCCTGTTGTTTACAATTTACATAAATGACATAGCTGAGGGAATAAATAGCAACATAAGTAAATTTGCTGATGACACCAAAATAGGCCATCCAATTCATTCAAATAAGGACATTAGAGCACTCCAGGATGATTTGAATAGACTGATGCAGTGGTCGGAGAAGTGGCAGATGCAGTTTAATGTAAACAAATGCAAAGTTCTAAATGTTGGGCAGGACAGTAACCATGCCACATCAACTGAATAATGTAGATCTTATTACTTGTGATTGCGAGAAGGATTTAGGAGTTCTGGTTAGTAGTAAACTGAAGCCAAGACAACAGTGCATAAGTGTTCGCAATAAAGCTAACAGAATCCTTGGCTTCATTTCAAGAAGTATAAATAATAGAAGTCCTCAGGTTGTTCTTCAATTCTTCAACTCATTTAGATTATGCTGCTCAGTTCTGGTCACTGTATTACAGAATGGATATAAATGCACTGGAAAACATACAGAGGAGGATGACAAAGTTGATCCCATGTATCAGAAATCTTCCCTATGAGGATAGACTGAGGGCCCTGAATCTACACTCTCTAGTAAGGCGTAGAATTAGGGGGATATGATTGAGGTGTATAAATGTAAAACAGGAATAAATAAAGGGGATGTAAATAGCGTGCTGAAAATATCCAGCCAAGACAGGACTTGCAGCAATGGTTTCAAGTTGGAAAAGTTCAGATTCAGGAAGGATATAGGAAAGCACTGGTTTGGTAATAGAGTTGTGGATGAGTGGAACAAACTCCCGAGTACTGTCATAGATGCTAAGACGTTGTGTAGTTTTAAAAATAGGTTAGATAAATACATGAGTGGGTGTGTGTGGGTGTGAGTTTAGACCTGACTAGCTTGTACTACCAGGTCAGTTGCCGTACTAATTCCTTAAGTGGTAGGGACCTGACTACCTGGAGACTGAGCTCCAGGTGGTCTGCTAGATAATTATATGAGTGGGTGCAGTTGGGTGTGAGTTGGTCTTGACTAGCTTGTGCTACTAGGTCAGATGCAGTGCTCCTTCCTTAAGTGAATGTAACCTGACCTGGCTGGGTTGGGGCATTGGCTTAAGCCTGTTGGAGACTTGGACCTGCCTTGCATGGGCCAGTAGGCCTGCTGCAGTGTTCCTTCTTTCTTATGTTCTTATGTTCTTAACTGACTTTTTTGGGTTATGCTGGGTTGTCTATGCATATTTGCTATGTATGATAATCTATGTAACTGTATTTGTGTATACCTGAATGAACTTACTAACAAGGTATATGTTGATCGATGAGATAGCCATCAAATACAGTTACATATAGAAGCATATGTGTAGAGAACCCAGGATAACCCAAGAGTGTACTCACCTAATTGTGGTTGCAGGGGTTGAGACTTGGCTCCTGGCCCCGCCTCTTCACAGACCGCTACTAGGTCCTCTCTCCCTGCTCCATGATCTTTATCATACCTCGTCTTAAAGCTATGTATGGTTCCTGCCTCCACTACATCACTTGCCAGACCATTACACTTCCTGACTACTCTATGGCTGAAGAAATGCTTCCTAACATCCCTTTGACTCATCTGAGTCTTCAACTAACACTCTTGCTAGGAGCTAATGCTGCTGGGGATTGCAAGTTAAAACCTATGATGATTTATCACCCGGAGAATCCTAGGGCCCTAAAGAACTATGCAAAAGGTAGCCTCCTGTTTATTATAAATCCAATTCAAAAGCTTGGATGACTACTGATCTTTTCATAAATTGGTTCACAGACTATTTTAAGCCAATGTTAATACTTTAAGATAAGTAATAAGTGTACTCAGTGTGTATCTTACTTTTTATTGTGTTTTTTAATGCCTAGTGCTATTGCTAACTTAATATAAGTTAATGTAAGCTTGTTGTCTGGCATTTATATGCATTTAGAAGTGGAAAAATGGCGCTCTGCTTTTCGGCGATGTCTGCTTTAAGGCACTAGCCTGGAACCTAACCTGCCGTATAAGTGGGGCCCTACTGTATTCACACCACACATTGACCTCAGACATGACATCTCCACTCCCTCCAGCCTTCTCCTCATTGCGAAATTCATCACCCATGCTTCACACCCATATAAGAGTGTTGGTATAACTATACTCTCATTCATTCCCTCTTAACTTCCATGGACAAAGTTCTTTGTCTCCACAGACTCCGAAGTGCACCACTCATCCTTTTCCCCTCATCAATTCTATGATTCACCTCATCCTTCATAGACCCATCTGCTGACATGTCCACTCCCAAATATCTGAATACATTCACCTCATCCATACTCTCTCCTCCAATCTGATATCCAATCTTTCATCACCTAATCTTTTTGTTATCCTCATCACCTTACTCTTTCCTATATTCACTTTCAATTTTCTTCTTTTACATACCTTACCAAATTCATGCACCAACCTCTGCAACTTCTCTTCAGAATCTCCCAAAAGCACAGTGTCATCAGCAAAAACAACTGTGACAACTCCCACTTTGTATTTTATTCTTTGTCTTTTAACCCCACACCTCTTGCCAAGACCCTCGCATTCACTTCTCTTACAACCCCATCTATAAATATATTGAACAACCACGGTGACATCACACATCCCTGTCTAAGGCCTACTTTTACCGAGAAATAATCTCCCTCTCTCCCACACACTCTAACCTGAGCCTCACTATCCTCATTATCCTCATAAAAGCTCTTCACTGCTTTCAGTAACCTACCTCCTATTCCATACACCTGCAACATCTGCCACATTGTTCCCCTATCCACCCTATCATACGCCTTTTCCAAATCCACAAATGCCACAAAAACCTCTTTACCCTTATCCAAATACTGTTCACCTATATGCTTTACTGCAAACACTTGGTCTACACACCCCTACCTTTCCTAAAGCCACCTTGTTCATCTGCTATTCTGCTCTCTGTCTTACTCTTAATTCTTTCAATAATAACTCTACCATACACTTTACCTGGTATACTCAACAGACTTATTCCCCTATAATTTTTGCACTCTCTTTTGTCCCCTTTGCCTTTATACAAAGGAACAATACACGCTCTCTGCCAGTCCCTAGGTACCTTACCCTCTTCCATACATGTATTAAATAATAGCACCAACCACTCCAAAACTATATCTCCGCCTGCTTTTAACATTTCTACCTTTATCCCGTCAATCCCAGCTGCCTTACCCTTTTCATTCTACCCACTGCCTCACTAACTTCCCTCACACTCACAACTGGCTCTTCCGCACTCCTACAAGATGTTATTCCTCCTTGCCCTATACACGAAATCACAGCTTCCTGTCTTCAACATTTAACAACTCCTCAAAATATTCCCTCCATCTTCCCGATACCTCTAACTCTCCATTTAATAACTCTCCTCTCCTATTTTTAACTGTCAAATCCATTTGTTCCCTAGGCTTCCTCAACTTATTAATCTCACTCCAAAACTTTTTCTTATTTTCAACAAAATTTGTTGATAACATCTCACCCACCCTCTCATTTGCTCTCTTTTTACATTGCTTGACCACTCTCTTAACCTCTCTTTTTCTTCATATACTCTTCCCTCCTTGCATCACTTCTACTTTGTAAAAACCTCTCATATGCTAACTTTTTCTCCCTTACTACTCTCTTTACATCATCATTCCACCAATCACTCTTCTTCTTATTAGTACGTACGTATTCTTATAATAATACAGTGGACCCTCGGTTATCAGCCGTAATCCGTTCCAGAAGCTCGGCCTAACACTGAAATGGCTGATAACCGATATAATATTTCCCATAAGAATTAATGTATGTAAATACAATTAATCTGTTCCAGACAAAAATAATCACAAAAAAAATATTTTTTTTTTACAATTAAATCAATATTACATACCTTTATTGAAGACTAATGCTGGCTTCTGGAAGATAGGGAGGAGGAAATAGGGAGGAGTTAGTGTTTGGAAGGGAATCCTCCATAAAGACTTCAGGTAACAAGTCCTTATCTGGGGTTACTTCTCCCCTTTTTCTTTTAATGCCACTAGGACCAGCTTGAGAGTCACTGGACCCCTGTCTAGAAAAATAAATGTCGAGAGTGCTCTGTTTCTGGCACCTCTAAGATTTCCCTGAAGTGGGACAAGGTTTTGTCATTAAACATGTTGCAGATATGTCTTGTTTCAACTTGGTCAGGATGGTATTTTTAAAAAAAAACTTTGTAACCTATTCCACATTCTACACATTTCCTTAATCACGGAAGAAAGCACCTCCTTCACTCCCTCTTCCTCCTCCTTTTCTGAATCAAGTTCCTCAACTCTGGTCTGATGCTGTTCCAGTTCCAGCTGTTGCAGCTCTTCAGTGGTTAGCTCTTCCCTGTGGTCGTGCACCAACTCTTCCACATCCTCACCACTCACCTCCAACCCCAGGGACTTCCCCAATGTCACAATACCGTATAACAAGAAAACCAGAGGAGTGTAGCATTGATGCAGGGAGTGTCAAGAAATTGATGGCAGGGAGTGTAGCATTGATGCAGGGAGTGTAGCATTGATGCAGGGAGTGTAGCATTGATGCAGGGAGTGTAGCATTGATGCAGGGAGTGTAGCATTGATGCAGGGAGTGTAGCATTGATGCAGGGAGTGTAGCATTGATGCAGGGAGTGTAGCATTGATGTAGGGAGTGTTTACCTGGAGTTTACCTGGAAAGAATTCCAGGGGTCAACGCCCCCGCGGCCCGGTCCATGACCAGGCCTCATGTTGGACCAGAGCCTGATCAACCAGGCTGTTACTGCTGGCCGCACGCAGTCCAACGTACCTGGAGTCTACCTGGAGAGAATTCCAGGGGTCAACGCCCCCGCGGCCCGGTCCGTGACCAGGTCTCCTGTTGGACCAGAGCCTGATCAACCAGGCTGTTACTGCTGGCCGCACGCAGTCCAACGTACGAACCACATCCCGGCTGATCAGGTACCGATTTGAGGTGCCTGTCCAGTGCCTGCTTGAAGAGAGCCAGGGGCTTGTTGGTAATCCCCCTGATGTATGCTGGGAGGCAGTTGAACAATCTTGGGCCCCTGACACTTATTGTGTTGTCCCTCAACGTGCTAGTGGCACCCCTGCTCTTCATTGGGGGGATGTTACATCGCCTGACGAGTCTTTTGCTTTCGTAGGGAGTGATTTGTGTGTGCAAGTTTGGTACTAAGCCCTCGAGAATTTTCCATGTGTATATAATAATGTATCTCTCCTGCCTGCATTATAGAGAGTACAGGTTTAGAAACTTCAAGCGTTCCCAGTAGTTGAGGTGGTTTATCGCACTTATGCGTGCGGTGAAGGTTCTCTGCACATTTTCAAGGTCAGCAATTTCACCCGCCTTGAAAGGTGCAGTTAGTGTGCAGCAGTATTCCAGCCTAGATAGAACAAGCGATCTGTAAAGTGTCAACATGGGCTTAGCATCCCTGGTTTTGAAGGTTCTCATTATCCATCCTGTCATTTTACGAGCCGATGCAACTGCTACATTGTTATGGTCCTTGAAGGTGAGATCCTCTGACATGATCACTCCCAGGTCTTTGACATTAGTTTTTCGCTCTATTGTGTGGTTGGAATTAGTTTTGTACTCCGATGAGATTTTAATTTCTTCACGTTTTCCGTATCTGAGTACAGTGGACCCTCGGTTAACGAATACCCCGGAAATCGTGCAATTATGTAAGTATAATTTTGTAAGTTCTTGTGGAAGTGTATTTTTGGGGTCTGAAATAGACTAACCTACGTGAAATTTTCCTTAAGGGAGTAAATTCGTTCGGTAATGGCACTTGAGCAGACTTCAGGAGTGAAGTTTTTATGAAACTCGGGGTCCACTGTAATTGAAATTTCTCATCATTGAACTTCATATTGTTTTCTGTAGCCCATTTAAAGATTTGGTTTATGTCTGCTTGGAGTCTTGCAGTGTCTTCAATGGTGGACACTGTCATACAGATTCGGGTGTCATCTGCAAAGGAAGACACAGCACTGTGACTTATATCCCTGTCAATGTCTGATATGAGGATGAGGAATAGGATGGGAGCAAGTACTGTGCCTTGTGGAACAGAGCTTTTCACAGTAGCTGCCTCAGACTTTACTCTGTTGACTACTACTCTTTGTGTTCTACGTGTTAGGAAATTATAGATCCATCTACCAACTTTTCCTGTTATTCCTTTATCACGCATTTTGTGTGCTATTACACCATGGTCACACTTGTCAAAGGCTTTTGCAAAATCTGTGTATATAACATCTGCATTCTGTTTATCTTCTAGAGCATCCAGGACCCTGTCGTAGTGGTCCAGTAGTTGGGACAGACAGGAGCGGCCTGCTCTAAACCCATGCTGTCCTGGGTTGTGCAATTGATGGGTATCAAGATGGGTGGCGATCTTGCTTCTTAGAACCCTTTCAAAGATTTTTATGATATGGGACGTTAGCGCAATTGGTCTGTAGTTCTTTGCTATTGCTTTACTGCCCCTTTGTGGAGCGGGGCTATGTCTGTTGTTTTTAGTAGCTGCGGACGATCCCAGTGTCCATGCTCCCTCTCCATAGGATGTTAAAAGCATGTGATAGGGGCTTTTGCAGTTCTTGATGAACACGGAGTTCCATGAGTCTGGGCCTGGAGCGGAGTGCATGGGCATGTCATTTATTGCCTTTTCGAAGTCATTTGGCGTCGTTATGATGTCAGAAAGGCATGCATCTGTCAAGTTCTGTGGCACTCTCATGAAAAAATCATTTAGGTTTTGATTTTCAGTCTGGTTAGTGGCTCGCTAAAGACTGAGTCATACTGGGATTTAAGTAACTCACTCATTTCCTTGCTGTCATCTGTGTAGGACCCATCCGGTTTAAGTAGGGGCCCAATACTGGTTGTTGTTCTCGACTTTGATTTTGCATAGGAAAAGAAATACTTAGGGTTTCTTTCAATTTCATTTATGGCTCTTAGTTCTTCCCGTGTCTCTTGATTCCTATAAGATTCCTTTAGTTTTAATTCGATGTTTGCTATTTCTCTGACTAGTGTCCCCCTACGTATTTCAGAGATATTGGCCTCCTGTAGCCGCTCCGTTATTCTGTGCCTTCGCCTGTATAGGAGCACCTCTCTTTCTAGTTTGCATCTTCCTCCTTTTCCTTAGGGAATTTGCCTTGAGCAAACCTCAAGTACCACAGAGTTAATTTGTTCTAGACATAGGTTGGGATCCGTGATGCTTAGGCAATCTTCCCAGTTTATATCATTTAGGACTTGGTTTACTTGGTCCCACCTTATGTTTTTGTTATTGAAGTTGAATTTGGAGAAAGCTCCCTCACGGCTGATCACATTTTGTTGATCTGGGGCTTCCCGCATGCATGTCTGGTCCTCTATTATGTTGTGATCTGAGTATATTGTTTTTGATATGATGACATTTCGTATCAGATCATCATTGTTGGTGAAGATGAGCTCCAGTGTATTCTCTAATCTTGTGGGCTCTACTATTTGCTGGTTGAAGCTGAACTTGGTGCAGAGATTTAAAAGTTCATGCATGTGTGAATTTTCATCTGAGCTGCCTCCTGGTGTTATCTCTGCTACCACATTGTTTGCCATGTTCCTCCATTTTAGGTGCCTGAGGTTGAAATCCCCCAGTAGCAAGATGTTGGGGCAGGAGCTGGAAGATTTTCCAGACAGTGGTCAATTTTCAGAAGCTGTTCCTGGAATTGTTGGGACGTTGCATCCGGGGGCTTGTAGACAACCACGATGACCAGGTTTTGATTCTCGACCTTTATTGCTAATACTTCAACTACATCATTTGAGGCATTTAGTAGTGTAGCATTGATGCAGGGAGTGTAGCATTGATGCAGGGAGTGTAGCATTGATGCAGGGAGTGTAGCATTGATGCAGGGAGCGTATCATTAATGCAGGGAGCGTAGCATTGATGCAGGGAGCGTAGCATTGATGCAGGGAGCGTAGCATTGATGCAGGGAGCGTAGCATTGATGCAGGGAGCGTAGCATTGATGCAGGGAGTTTAGCATTGATGCAGGGAGCGTAGCATTGATGCAGGAGTTTAGCATTGATGCAGGGAGTGTAGCAGGCATGCAGGGAGTGGGTAGTTCCCATCATAGAGGCTGAAGAATTCCTCCCTTAACAAGTGTTTAACCCTTTGGGGGTCGACAGGCCTTCTGAGGAAAGTGTTCCTGGGGTCGAAAAATATTCGGAAAAAAAAAATTATTTTTTCTTATGAAATGATAGTTTTTTTTTTCTGAATCTAAATAGCTAAACAAAAAATTTTTGCGATCAATACTTACGGAGATATTGAGGATTCAAGTTGACCCAAAATGATCCGGTGACGGCGACATCGGCGACTTCCGGTTGGCCGGTAATCGTTTTTTTTTATTTTTTGAAGTTATTTTCTTATGAAATTTAATTTTTTTTTTTCAAATAACTTTTATGGTCTGTGAGACCAATATAAGTGCTGTTTTTCAAATATTCACTCGCTATTTCTTATAAAATAATGCCACAAAGTTTGTTATCACTAGTTTGTTTACAAAACATATTTACAACAATGTACAATTATGTTTATAACTATTGTTCAATCATATATATACACATATTGAGTCAGTGCAGATATTTCTAGACGTTCTGCAGCCTGTGGAAGTCTCTGAAACATGGTTCCATGCACAATGGTGTTTCACATTCCACACACATAAAACGAGTGTCTTTGCGTTGCTGTGGGCGTTTTTTTGTATGTGCACAGACATAACACCTCTTCTGAGCCTTTTTCTTGCAAGCAGTAGCAGGCAGTTTTGTTAGGAAGTGTTCACCACCAAGCCTCAGACGAGAGGGTAGTTGTTGGTAATTTCGTGGGCGGTTTTCTATTGCAGGTGGTGTTTCTTGGTACTTTGTGATTATTTGCCTGATAACAGACAAACAAAATTCGCCATATGGTGGTTTGTTTCTGGTCTTCAACTTATAAACATTATAAGCATTGAGCATGGAAATGTCCAGAATGTGAAAAAAGAGTTTTATGTACCACTTATAACTCTTTCTAACACAATCAGCAAACCCAATCTGCATGTCACATTTGTCCACTGAACGCATATTGAGAGTGTAGTCCATTACAGCTGCAGGTTTTAGAATGGGTTCATCGCCCTATTCACCCTGCCACTGTCTGCCATTTCATTAGGGGGAATTAGACAACAGTGTGACATCTCGTTTGTCATGCCACCGAAATGCCAGATATCATTGGCAGCAACGCCTGCACCTCACCTCTGTATTATATACAGTGGTCCCCCACTTAATGGTCCCCAAAACACCCTTTATGTAAGTTTATTTTTTTAAATGCTTTTGTAAGTGTAATTTTGGGGTGAAAAAGGACTAGTCTATTTTACATTATTCCTTATGGGGATAAATTCTTTTGGTAATGGCACTTAACAGCATTCAACGAAAAATATCGAACTGAGGTACCACTTTATATATATATATATATATATATATATATATATATATTTTTTTGTATACAGTGGACCCCGCTATTCCGAACTGCTCGGCAGTCGAACAAATCGCCAAGAAAAAAAATCGAATCCATGCGAACAAAATATCATGATTCAACAAGGTGTCCATCACCTGTCCGCCCAGGCGTTTGGGAGCCAGTCCCTCCTTGTTTACCCTGAGAGAACACTACCCTGCACGCTCATCCAGACATTTCACACTTAATTATAATTGTTTCGAGTTTGTTCATTAAGGTGAGGCAGTGGTGAGAGGCAGTGGTGGTTGGTGGTGGAGAGGCAGTGGAGGTGGTGGTGGAGGGTGGTGGAGGCAGTGGAGGTGGAGGCATGGTGAGAGGCAGTGGTGGTGGAGGCAGTGGTGAGAGGCAGTGGTGGTGAGAGGCAGTGGGTGGTGAGAGGCAGTGGAGGTAGAGGCAGGGTGAGAGGCAGTGGTGGTAGAGGCAGGGTGAGAGGCAGTGGTGGTGAGAGGCAGTGGAGGTAGAGGCAGTGGAGGTAGAGGCAGGGAGGTAGAGGCAGTGGGGTAGAGGCAGTGGTGGAGGCAGTGGTGGTAGAGGCAGTGGAGGTAGAGGCAGGGTGGGGAGGCAGTGGTGGTGAGAGGCAGTGGTGAGAGGCAGTGGTGGGAGGGCAGTGGAGGGGGGAGGGGTGGTGGTGAGAGGCAGTGGAGGTGGAGGCAGTGGGAGAGGCAGTGGTGGGGGGGAGAGGCAGTGGAGGTGGAGGCAGGGGGGAGAGGCAGGGAGGTGGAGGCAGTGGAGGAGAGGCAGTGGTGAGAGGCAGTGGGGTAGAGGCAGTGGTGAGAGGCAGTGGTGTTGAGAGGCAGTGGAGGTAGTAGAGGCAGTGGAGGTAGAGGCAGTGGTGAGGGCGTGGTGGTTGAGGCAGTGGTAGTAGAGGCAGTGGTGAGTAAACAAGATTAAATGAAGGTTCGGAGGAGTTTTGTAAACAAGCCAGTTGTTGTTGTTACCAGCCTGACACGTACGAATTCTGTTCAATCCGGAAGTGACAATAATGCACTTACTTCAAACTCCGTTTCTTATACAACACGCTGAAGGAGGAAAGAATGGGAAGATGTTTTCACAGCTGAGCAAGAATGCCCGCCACCCCATCCTTCCCAGCCACCACATTCGTAATGACATACAATTTTATTCATTCTAGAGTGTATATCAGGTTTTATGTTATTTTATATTGTTTATTATGTCATATTAGATGAATTGTGAAGATAAATAAGCTGTCGAGTTGATAATAGTTCACAGTGAAGTACTATTTTGTCAATCCTCCACAGCAGGAACGGATTAATTGTATTTCCATTATTTTTGGGAAAAATTAAATCGCCACTCAACATTTCTGGGGAACTAGCTCCTGAACGGATTAAATTAATAGGGGCCACTGTATATATATATGTATATATATACAGTGGTACTGAGTTATGATATTTTTTCGTTCGAGAATGCTGTTCATGCCATTACCAAACGAATTTATCCCCTAAGGAATAATGTAAAATAGACTAGTCCTTTACACCCCCAAAATATACCTACAAAAGCATTTAAAAATAAACTTACATAAAAGGGGATTTTGGGACCATCGTAATCGAGGTACCACTGTATTATTTATATATTATATTATATATATATATATATTATATATATATATATATATATATATATATATATATATATATATATATTATATATATATATATATATATATATATATATATATGTATATATATATGTATATATATATGTATATATATATTATATATATATCCACATTGCCCCAGACATATTTATCCCACTGCCTCCAGCCTCTCCCTCACAGCATTTGGCAACCCATGCTTCACACCATAAGGAGTGTTAAAATACTATACTTTCAGATAATCTTTCTTTTGCCTCCATGATGAAAGTTTTTGTTCCACATATACCATGCACCACCATCTTTTCCTTTCACTGACCATGGTTAACTCATCCTTCATAAACTCATCCGCTGACACATCAACTCCCAAATATCTGAAAACATTTGCTTCTTCCATAATCCCTCCAATGTGATATCCAATTTTTCTATTTAAAATGTGCTTGATACCCTCATCACCTTACTCTTGGCCTTATGCTCACTTTGACCTTCTACCTTTACACACTCTCCCAAACTCGCTCACTAACCTTTGCAACTTTTCTTTAGAATTCTATAAGCACAGTATCATCAGCAAAAAGTAACTGTGTCAACTCCCATTTTGCATTTATCTTCCATAATTCTAATCCACCCTCTCCCCAACACCCTAGCATTTACTTTAAACTTCATCTATAAATATATTAAACAACCATGGTGACATTACACAACCCTGTCTAAGACCTACTTTTACCGGGAAGTAATCTCCCTCTCCTACACACCCTGAACTGAGCCTCACTATCCTCATAAAAACTCAGCCTTCAGTAATTTGGCTTACCTGATTCAGACACTTGCAACATTTGCCACATTGCTCCCTATCCACTCTATCATATGCCTTTTCTAAATCCATAAATGCAATAAAACTTCTACCTTATCTAAATACTGTCTCCACATATATGCTTCACTGTAAACACTTGATCTACACATCCCCTACCCACTAAAGCCTCCTTGCTCATTCATGTAACTCTACTCTATTCAATTTAATTCTTCAATAAGAAAATCATGCCATACACTTTACCTGGTATACTCAGTAAAACTTATTTCCTGTAATTTTTAAGACTCTCTTTTATCCCCCTTCCCTTTATAGCATAAAGGAAACCTACATGCCTAAGCCAATCCCAGGTACCTTCCCCTCTTCTCATACATTTATTAAAAACAAAATAATAAATCCACTCCAGCACTATATCCCCCTGCTTTTTTAATATTTCCTGTCATGATTCCACATTCCAGCTGCTTACCCTTCATCTACGTAATGCCTCATGCACCTCCCCACACTGTACATCCTGCTCTTCACTCCTAAACGATGTTGTACCTCCCTGGCCAGTACATGAAATTATCGTCCTCTTTCATCGACATTTAAAAGTTCCTCAAAATATCTCCCGCCATCTACCCAATACCTCCAGCTCCCCCATCTACTAACTCCTACTCTGTTTTAACTTGAAATCCATATATCTTACTCCTAGGCTTTTACCTTGTTTATCTCACCTAAAATTTTTTTCTTGTTTTCAGCAAAATTTCTTGACAGAGCCCTGTTTCTTTCATCCGCTCTTCTTTGCACTCTCACCACTCCTTTCTTTACTCTCCATATACTCTGCTCTTCTACTAACATACTTCTGTTTTGTAAAACCTCTCATGTTTTCACTTTTTCTCTTTTATCACACCCTTTACTTCTTCATTCCACCACTCCTCTTTCCTCCCTGCACCTCACCCTCCATAATCCACAAACTTCTGCCCCACATCTCTGAATACTGCATTTTTAAAATAATCCCAACTCTCTTCAACCTCCACTACTCCTACTTGCACTAGCCCACCTTTCTGCCAATAGCTGTTGGTATCTCACCCTAACTTCCCTCCTCCTTAGTTTATACACTTTTACCTCTCTTACTTGCTGTTGCCATTTTCTTTTGTCCCATCTACCTTTACTCTAACTGTAGCTACAACCAAATAATGATCTGATATGGTCCGTTGCCCCTCTATAAACATGTACATCCTGGAAGCCTACTCATCAACCTTTTATCCACCAATACATGCATCCAACAAACTACTTCTCTTCTCCTTACGTGCTATATCATACCTTATATATTTATTTAACCTCTTTTCATATATATATTTATATACAGTAAATTCCTAATTTACTTATTTTTTCATTATTTTGTATGTGAATATTTTTTGTGGAAAACTGGATTAATTGTATTTACACAGCAGTGGTCCTCGAGCGCCTAAAATCTATTCCAGAATGCTGCCCAAGTGCCATTACCGAACGAATTTACCTCTTAAGAAATATATATAGTCTATTTTGGACCCCAAAAATACACTTGCAACAGTACTTACTTAAAATATCTCCCATGCTAACTGTTCGAGTTTGAGTTGCACTGGAAAACCGAGGGACCAATTGTATTTCTTATGGAAATAGCAAAGGATTAAACTTTGTGTTAATTAATAGCTCCTGGAATAGATTGACTGATGTAAACTCAAACCACTGTAGTGCTACACAGTAGTGCATACTTCCCAGAGGGAACTTAGGCCTAAGTTCGTGTGAAATTACAAAGAGAACAAACATTTGTCAGAGGAAAGAAAGTCTCCTGAAAATAAAGGTGTGTGATATAACTGTTATAGTGAATATCACAGTGGTGCTATAGTGATACAGATACGTTAATAAATGTTAAAGGAAGTGTTGCTTCCAACTTTGTGCTCAGGTTGAAATCAGCTGCTGTGGCTCTGCTGGGTCCTTACCACGCAGGTCAGCTGTATTGATAATTTTAATCTGCTGTGTACCTGACCAAATCTAGATTACACTGATGATATAAAAAGAATTATATCAATACGAATAGGTGCACAATCTTGAGAAAATACGTAAATTGTCCAGTCTGAAAAATACAATGTTAAAAACAGTTGTGAGTTGTCAGTGAACCATTTCACAACATAAGTCCGTATATCATCCAGTCAACCATAGTGAAAAACAAATAGTCAGGTAGAAGTAGAAAAACTATGCAATCAAACCAGTACAGTGATCCATAAGTGCCTAAAATCCAGGTGGTAAACCAGGGTGAGGGTTAACTAGGTGCTGAAGTAAACAGGGTACCAGAGGCAAACCACATGGAGGTACGGCCGTCCGTCATAGTAGAGCAGAAGACCGGATTTTCTCCAACACGTTGTCATACTTTTTGCATCAAATCATCATTATTAATTGTTTGATCATCTTCCAGTGGTCTGTCTTGAGTAACCCAAAATATCCCTACAGGATCACTAAATAAGTGATACTGGATTGCGCTGATCCAAGAAATAAGGGAACAATGACCTGGATTCCAAACTGGTATCCTCGTCCAGATTCATTACAGACGGAGTTTTTAAGTGGCCTTATCAAACACCCAAACAATAACAATAACTTAAAGCAGTAAGATTGTACAAACACTTACACATGAAAATAAACAGATACGATATAAATAGACGGATCACTACTCAGGAAGCTATTAGTAGAATATGATACAGTAAACAACCAACAAAATCAGAATCATGAAACTGTGTAATATGCAACTAAACAAACAAATGTCCACTTGGATGGCATTACATGCAACTCCTGTGGTAAATGGAGATACGCTCCAGCAGGCATTCAGAATCAACTATATGAGATATTAAACCAGAAAAAATGTTTTTGGCATGCCGAAATGAGACCGAACTGTGGAATAAAATCACATTGATGTTAAAAAAGATGACAACATCAAATTGGTCATAAAACATGATGCACTCTATAACAGTTGGGAAAGTAAGAAATCTGGGCCAGATGGTGCCACGCTCTTTGGTGCAGATGTAGGCCTCTGGTAGACAGTAATCAAAGAATGGAGAAATATATGTGGGCCCATATGAAAACAGGAAAATGCAACTCCCATCCTGTAAGCTTTTCCACCCTGAAATGTGCCACTCATCAGTTCAGGAAAGACAGTGTTTAAACTTATATTGCCAGGCATACCACCTAAAGGTACAAGACAGCACAGAACATCCAGACCATGGCAAAACCTGGGTGGGGCCACAGCAATTGGAGAGAGGTTTTTAGTGCCGGGGAAGGGAAAAAAAAGCTGGCAGGAAATGACAGAAATCAACACCAACTGAAACATTTCTGAGTGGAATCACAGTCAATGGCTCACCCAACACAACAGAAAAGTGCCAGGAAAAGACCCCAATACCAATACCTACAATCCAAGGAGATTCACCTTTGTAAATATACAGGTTCAGGCCGGGCAAAAAACAACAAGATATCTTACATCCGTGGACTGCTTACAGAGTAAAATGCTATGTTTGTGGCTTTCACAGAGACCATAGAGATCACTGGACAATGAAGTATGTATCCGGGGCTACAACCTATACAGATGTGAAGAGTGAAAGCAAAAGTCTGGAATCAAGTCACTTATATGTTCATAACAACTAAATGCCTCAAATGATGTAGTTGAAGTATTAGCAAGATGAGAATCAAACCTGGTCATCGAGGTTTTATAAGCCTCCGGATCCCCTCCCAACAATTCCAGGAACAGCTTCTGAAAATTGAAACTGTTTGGAAAATTTTTCCACCTCCTGCCCCACTGATCCTGGGGATTTCAACCAAGGCACCTAAATGGAGGAATATTGCAAAAAAAGTGGTAGCAGAGACACCAGGAGGCAACCAGATGAAACTCACACACATGAAAAAATTAAATCTCTGCACCAAATTCACCTTAAACCAAAATAGTAGAGCCAAGATTAGGTGCTTTTTCCTCATCTTCACAACAATGATGATCTGATTCAAATGTCATCATATCAAAAACAGTATACTCAAAATCACAACATAATGGAGGTCCAGACATGTGGGGGAGCCAAAGATCGACAAAATATGACAGCCCAAAGGGGGCCTTCTCCAAATTCAATCAATACAAAAATTTAAAGGGGGGTAAACCAAGTCCTAAATGATATAAACTGAAGAGGAAAACATCACGGATCCTAACCTATGTCTAGAACAAAGAATCCCGTGGCACTTTGAGGTTGTTCGTCCCTTAAGAAAGGAGAAGATGTATACTAGAAAAGAGAGGCGCTCCCTATACAGGGCGAAGGCAGAGAATAACGCTATACAGGAGGTTAATATATCCTTTTAAATACGTAGGGAGACACTGCAAAAAATAGCAAACATCGTATTAAAACTAAAGAATCCCTTTAGAATCCCAAAAACTCGGAAGAACTAAAACGAAATGAAATTGAAAGAAACCCAAAGTATTTTTTTTTTTATGACAAATCAAAGTCGAGAACAACATCCAGTATTAGGCCCCAATAAACGGGATGGGTGCTACACAGATGAAAGCAGAAATGAGTGAGATTTAAAATCCCAGTATGACTCCCGTTTTTAGCGAGCCCAACCAGACTGAAAGTCGAAGACCTTAATGAATTTTATGATGCCACAGTCTGGCAGATGCATGCCTATCTGACATTGCCCTGATGCCAAATGACTTCAAAAGGCACTAAATGACATGCCCAGACCCGCTCCAGGCCCAGACTCATGGAACTTGTTTTACAAGAATCAAGAAGCCCACATCACGTGCTTCATCCTATGGAGAGGGGGCATGGACACTGGGTCGTCCCAGACTAAAAACAGACATAGCCCACTCCACAAGGGGGCGGAGAAAAAAGAAAGAACCAGACTAATAGCTCTAACGTCCCATATCATAAAATCTTTGAAAGGGTTCTAAGAAGCAAGATCGCCACTCATCTAGATACCCATCAATTACACAACCCAGGGCATTATGGGTTTGGGAGCAGGTCGCTCCTGTTGTCCCAAACTACGGGCCCTGCTACGACAAGGTTCTGATGCTCTAGAAGACAAACAAAATGCAGATGTTATATACACAGACTTTGAAAAACCCTTTTGACAAGTGTGACCAGGGTGTAATAGCACAAAAATGAAAGAAAAAGGGAAAAAGGAAAAGGGGGAGATGGTTTCCAATTTCTAACAAGTAGAACACAAAGAGTAGTAGCCAATAGAGTAAAGTCTGGAGGCGGCTTGTAAAAAAAAAAAAGCTCTGTTCCACAAGGCACAGCCCCCATGCTTTTCCTTCATCCTCATATCGGACATAGATAGGGATAAACCCACAGTGCAGTGTCTTCCTTTGAGATGACCCCCGGGTCTGTATGACAGTGTCCACCCAAAACACTGCAAGACTCCAAGCAGACATAAACCAAATCTTTAAATGGGCCAAAAAAACAAATAAAGTTCAACGATGAGAAATTTAAATTTTACTCAAAAAGGGAAAATGTGAAAAAATTAAAATCTCATTGGAATAAAAAACAAATTCCAACCACACAATAGAGGAAAAAACAAGAAAGACCTGGGAGTGATCATGTCAAAAATCTCCCCTTTCAAGGACCATAACACCGCAGCAATCACTTTCGGCTAGATAAATGACAGGATGGATCATGAAAAACCTTCACAACCGGGGTACCCCCAATGTTGACCCCTTTTCAGGTCGCTTGTTCTATCAAAAGGGCAGGAATATTGTGCACACTAACTGCACCTTTCAAGGCAGGTAAAATTGCTGAACTAGAAAATTGCAGAGAACCTTCACAGCATGCATAACTGCGATAAACCACCCCAATTACGGGGAACGTTTAAGGGTTCCTAAACCTGTACCCTTTGAAGGCAGGGGGAGAGATACATTATTATATAAAATGGAAAATTCCGAGGGTTTAGTACCAAACTTGCACAAGAGTACCCCCGAAAGCAGAAGACTCAGCAGGCTAAGCATCCCCCAAGAAAGGCAGGTGCCACTAGCAAGTTGAGAGACAACACAATAAGTGTCAGGGGCCCAAGACTGTTAACAAACCCTGGCTGTTTTAAAGGGCAGGACGGGGGCGGACCAAAGTGGGTACCTGACCAGCCAGGCTGTAGTTCATACGTTGGACTCGTGTGGTCAGCAGTAACAGCCTTGCTGATCAGGCTGTGATCCAACATGAGGCCTGGTCACAAAACCGGGGCCGAGGCTTTTTGACCCTGGAACTCTCTCCAGGTATACATTCCACAACAGCACAGGGTCACAAAGGCCCCCTCAAACCTTCAAACCCTCCCGTTGGACACAATCTGGTCAACAATGGTCTCCCCCCCAGAGTTCAAACCCAAGCACTCCTCCAGCCCTTTCTTGTAAGGGCTTATGCAGTTGTACATATTGGGAAATTGATTCCCCCCAGAACTTCTTAGGTTAAAATTTGGGTCCGAGGTCACTAAAGCACTTTAAAGACTGCTTTTTAATTCTATTTACCATGCAAGTCCACTAAACCTCCTCTCACTCATGATTTATCCAACCTTTCTGAAATCACCCAGATTTTAGCCCTTTATAGGGCCTTGGGTAGCTTTAAAAGAGTTTGGACAAATATGAGTGGGAGGAGTCGGGGGATGATTTGGGGTCGGGTACAGTAGACCATCATTTAGCAAATAGTTACGCCCTGAAAAAGTCGTGTTAGATATTCGGGTTTAAAAAATTTTAAAAAAACTTAAAGGAAAATAGGGTTACGTTTTCCCGAGAGCCCCAAAAGCCAAGCAAGTTTTTAAACCCAAAAGATCTACAAAAAAAAAAGTGAATATGTAATTGTAGTTCATTATCTGGGTGTATTATGTTGTTTTTACTGTTAAGACTACAAATGTAATAGAAATAATAATTTACTAAATTGGGGTGGGTGTTTGGGGGGATTTGAAAGATGGGGAGTTAAGGGTGTGGCCCTACTTGAGGGATAATAGAGGTTCTGGGAAAGAAGTCGAGGGTTTAACTGAGTGTTCAAATCCCGTCAGTCAGTCAGTAGTCAGTCAGCCCAATGCAGCTCAGCCTTAGTGTGTCACCATCAGTGTCAGTCAAGCCCGTGTCAGTCGCATTCAGTGTCAGGGCACAGGTCAGTCAAGCCCCCTTCGGGTCGTCAAGGGGGGCCCCTTCAGTGCCGCCCTCACGGTCAGCCAGTCAAGTCAGTCATTCAGTCAGTCAATCAGTCGTCCCGCCGCAAACCCGTCAGTCACACAAACTTATGTTTACAAACTTTTTAGATGCAAACAATTTATTAGGGCCCCGGGGTTTGTCTTGTCTAATATCTTTTTTGTTAATTTAAATCAAAAACAAAATTTAAATCCCTTTTTTTCTTAAAACAGCTGGGTTGTTGGAGGGCTTCTTGACGGTGAAATACTTAAATGCTGGGATGGTGGGGTCCGTGGAGGGTGGGTAAGGCGGGGGTGTCCGCTGAATAACAACAACAAGGCTGCTTGTGGGGAAAGGTTATTTGTTTTTCCCTTTCCCCCAAACTGTAAGTTTATTCAGGATAATGATAGTTTTGAAGAACATATGCGTATTTGTAGAGAACCTAGGGTAACCCAAAAGTCAGGGGACTTTGTATTTCCATTACTGAATTTCTTTGGGTTATCCTAGGTTCTCATTATATACTGCTATGTATATAAAGTAACTGTACTCACCAATTGTGGTTGGGTCGGACTCAGCCCTGGCCCCGTGTATCTGAATATACAGTTTGCAGGAAGGAAAAACAAATTCTTCCCCAAAGCAAAGGGTTTAGGGAGTAAAAACCATGGGCTTACACTTGAAATCACCTGATGATTACCGAAAAGGAGCAAGGTGAAGCGATCCTGTCTTGAAGCCTTTCACGCTTTCTCTTGCTGACTGATATAAGTTCGTGTTTGGGATTTTCTTCCAGAAAACACTTGTCTCACAAATTTAAAGAAACACACTTGTCTCGCCAGCATTAAACACTTGATGTGACTCATAGCCACCCTTAGTAGGACCCCAGTGACTCAATGGTTTAACCCACCACTGCCTCAACTACTCACTGCCTCTTCACCACCACTGCCTTCTCACCACTGCCCCCCTCACCACTGCCTCTCACCACTGCCTCTCCACCGCCCTCACTGCCTCTACCACCACTGCCTCAACCACCACTGCCTCTACCACCACCACTGCTCCACCACTGCCTCTCACCAATGCCTCTACCACCACTGCCTCTCACCACTGCCTCTACCACCACTGCCTCTCACCATTGCCTCTACCACTGCCTCTCACCACTGCTCTACCACCACTGCCTCCACCACTGCCCTACCACCACTGCCTCTCACCACTGCCTCTCACAACTGCCTCTCACCACTGCCTCTACCACCACTGCCTATACCACCACTGCCTCTGCCTTCACTGCCTCTCACCACTGCCTCTACCACCACTGCCTTCACCACGCCCTCTACCACCACTGCCTCTACCACCACTGCCTCTCACCACTGCCTCTACCACCACTGCCTCTACCACCACTGCCTCTCACTACTGCCTCTACCACCACTGCCTCTCACTACTGCCTCTACCACCACTGCCTCCAACCACCACTGCCCCTCTCCACTGCCTCTACCACAACTTCCTCTCACCACTGCCTCTACCACCACTGCCTCTACCACCACTTCTACCACCACTGCCTCTCACCACTGCCTCTACCACCACTGCCTCTCACCACTGCCTCTACCACCACTGCCTCTCACCACTGCCTCTCACCACTCCCTTTCCACCACTGCCTCAACCACCACTGCCTCACCACTGCCTCTGCCACCCACTGCCTCTACCACCACTGCCTCTCACCACTGCCTCTACCACCACTGCCTCTCATCCACTGCCTCTACCACCACTGCCTCTACATCCACTGCCTCACCACCACTGCCTCTACATCTACTGCCCTCACCACTGCCTCTACCACCACTGCCTCTACCACAACTGCCCTCACCACTGCCTCTACCACCACTGCCTCAACCACCACTGCCTCTCACCACTGCCTCTACCACCACTGCCTCTACCACCACTGCCTCTACCACCACTGCCTCCCCACCACTGCCTCTCACCACTGCCTCTACCACCACTGCCTCTCACCACCGCCTTTCACCACTGCCTCTACCACCACTGTCTCTATCACCACTGTCTCTACCACCACTGCCTCTACCACCACTGCCTCACACTTAATGAACAAACTCCAAACAATTATAATTAAGTGTGAAATGTCTGGATGAGCGTGCAGGTATTTTTCTCTCGAGTGTAAACAACGAGGGACTGGCTGTCCAAGCGCCTGGCGGACAGGTGATGGACATACTTGTTCGATTGTGATATTTTGTTCGCATGACGATATTGATTTTCTTATTCTAATGATGGGGGTGGTGAAGGGTATGTGCGTGGGTGGTACGCGGTGGAGCTCCGTCTTAAATTGCGTTTACTGATACAGTAGAACGTATTTAGCACGAGATTATGTTGCACGTTACCGGTATTCGATTTAAGATTTACACATTATCATCTTACACACGAAAGATGATATTACACGATTCGGCAGGAGGGGAAAAATTTTGGCGATGGTTATTTACTGCCTAAGAATCCTCATGCTTTAGGAAAAGAATTTTCCTTCCGTAAACTAGTTTATTCAGATACACGGGGCCAGGAGCTGAGTCTCGACCCCTGCAACCACAATTAGGGGAGTACAGTTACATACATTATCATAC
Organism: Cherax destructor; assembly: GCA_009830355.1. NCBI lineage: Eukaryota > Metazoa > Arthropoda > Malacostraca > Decapoda > Parastacidae > Cherax > Cherax destructor. The sequence goes on along the minus strand of WNWK01003342.1, from coordinate 108,203 downwards.
ATGCAGCATATGTAGAGAACCTAGGATAACCCAAGTCAGTCAATGGAAATACTGTCACTCTGACTTTTTGGGTTATCCTAGGTTCTCTACACATATGTCGTATGATAATCTTCTAACTGTATCTGTGTATGCCCGAATAAACTTACTTACAGTTGTGGGAAGGAAAAACAAGTAACCATTCTCACAAGCAGTCTTGTTTCTACTACTGTTGTTGTGGTTCAGCAGACACCACCCGCCACGGACCCAGCATTCGTACGTATTTCATACGCTTAGAAGTCCTACAAGCCGCTGTGTTTGTGAAGAATAAAATAAAGAGGAATTGTGTTTTGATCTTGAATTAACGAAGAAAACAAAGATATTAGACAAGACATGAACCCGTGGCGTAATGAAGTGTTACTTGACATACAAGATGTGTAAAGATAAGTTTGGTGATGAATTATGTACTTATGATTTGAATTTGACGAGGACTGACTAACTGAATGACTGACTGAATGACTTGACTGATACTTTGAATGACTTACAAATTTGAATAATTTGACTGACTGACTGAATGACTTGACTACTGACTGAATACTGACTGACTGACTGAATGACTGACTGACTGACTGAATGATTTGGGACTGACTTACTGAATGACTGACTGACTACTGAATGACTTGATGACTTACTGAATGACTTGACTGACTTACTGAATGACTTGACTGACTTACTGAATGACTTGACTGACTTACTGAATGACTTGACTGACTTACTGAATGACTTGACTGACTTACTGAATGACTTGACTGACTTACTGAATGACTTGACTGACTACTGAATGACTTGACTGACTTACTGAATGACTTGACTGACTTACTGAATGACTTGACTGACTCTACTGAATGACTTGACTGACTTACTGAATGACTTGACTGACTTACTGAATGACTTGACTGACTTACTGAATGACTTGACTGACTTACTGAATGACTTACTGACTACTGAATGACTTGACTGACTTACTGAATGACTTGACTGACCTACTGAATGACTTGACTGACCTACTGAATGACTTGACTGACTTACTGAATGACTGACGACTTACTGAATGACTTGACTGACTTACTGAATGACTTGACTGACTTACTGAATAACTTGACTGACTTACTGAATGACTTGACTGACTAACTGAATGACTTGACTGACTTACTGAATGACTTGACTGACTACTGAATGACTTGACTGACCTACTGAATGACTTGACTGACTTACTGAATAAACTTGACTGACTTACTGAATGACTTGCAACTGATCTCTTACGGGAATGACTTGACTGATCTTTTATCTGAATGACTTGACTGACTTACTGAATGACTTGACTGACTTACTGAATGACTTGACTGACTTACTGAATGACTTGACTGACCTACTGAATGACTTGACTGACTTACTGAATGACTTGACTGACTTACTGAATGACTTGACTGACTTACTGAATGACTTGACTGACCTACTGAATGACTTGACTGACTTACTGAATGACTTGACTGACTTACTTGAATGACTTGACTGACTTACTGAATGACTTGACTGACTTACTGAATGACTTGACTGACTAACTGAATGACTTGACTGACTTACTGAATGACTTGACTGACCTACTGAATGACTTGACTGACCTACTGAATGACTTGACTGACTTACTGAATGACTTGACTGACTTACTGAATGGCTTGACTGACTTAAAGTTAGACACTCAGTTCAACCATCGACTTCAGTTCAAGAACTTCTACTATCCACCTCAGCCCAGTAGGGCCACACCATCCATATCCACTCTTCACTACCATCCACAAACATCATTACCCACAATTTAAGGTAAGAAATACTATTATTTCTTTTGCATTTGTAGTCTTAAGCAGTAATAGATCATGACAATGCACTACAATTACATATCCACCTCAGCTCAGTAGGGCCACACCATCCATATCCACTCTTCACTACCATCCACAAACATCATTACCCACAATTTAAGGTAAGAAATACTATTATTTCTATTGCATTTGTAGTCTTAAGCAGTAATAGATCATGACAATGAACTAAAATTACATATTCGCCTTCAATTTTTGCAAGATATGTTGGTCTAAAAACTTGTTTGGCTTTTTGGGGACTCTCAAACACGTATCCCTATTTTTCCCATAAGTTCTGTTAATTATTTAAGACGAAATTATCTAACACGACTTTTCAGGAACGTATCTATCGTGCTAAATGACGTCCTACTGTAGTAGTTGAGGAGACACAGTGCGAGAATTAAGTGTGTGTAACCTAAAGTGCATATACGCATTTGAACCAACATAAGAGAAATCGCAGTGAACATTAAATAGGAAAAAATATAGACTATATTGTAAATTCTAGAGTGCCGTTGGAGCAACCTGTTACGGTGGGAATAGGCCTGGAGGCCAGCGAATTATTGCCAGATACATCCAAATTTCGGAGGTGAAAATTAACAAACGTATATTGAACTAACTTGGTAATATAGCGAGTGGCAAGGATATATATGTGCAGTGATACAGTGAACCAAATCTGTAGTAAGAGAAATAGTAATAAATCCCAGTATAGCTTAAAAGATATGGTATAGCATATGGAAATATACTACAAGGATTAGCACTAGTGAAAATTGCCAGAGGTCCTGAGAAGCAGAAATAACAGATAAGTAAATTCTATAGTTATAAGAAACAAAAACAAGTGATGGTGGCACTGAGGTGCAGGGAATCACAGTATACATAATTGAAGTATAAAACCATGTGAAGTGTCTTTCTCGCTGCCACTACTAAGCGTGGAAGTTTTTGCCATGGAAGTGTAAGGGGAAACTACCGGAAGCATAGGTATCGTGTGGAAATAAAGCAGTGACCACAGTATTAGTTCAGTGAAAAGAAAAGGTATCTTGAATAAATATAGTGTATATCCTTGTAATAACCAGTGTACAGCACAGTGATAAACTATTAGGTATAAAATAAAGTAAATTAAATCCAATAGTAGTGTGGCAGTGCGGGTGACCACTTGCCCTGGAGTGGTCAATGTGACAAGCGACTTTTATAGATCTGAGTTACCACTTATAACGAATAGACTAGGATATCAGGACATAAAAGAAAGACCTAGTGAACCCAATTGGCAGTAGAAAACACAAGAAGGATAGTGATCTAAGAAATGAAAGTGGTCTAAAACAGGGCATCGCATGGCAGTATAGGACTGAGTGGTGTGCTTCAGTCATACGCCTGGCAGTGCTGAAGTCAGCCACGGAGGCCTACCATACACACCCATAAAAACACCATATACACCATACCACAATATCTTGTCTTGACCAGTGTGGGGATCTCTAGTGAGACTAATACATTAAAATGTATATAGGACTGATCAGAGAGGAATAAATATAGAAAGAGTTATACAGTGAGCAAACCGAAATAAATACATATTATAACAATAATATAATATAAGGTGTAGTAAGTCTCCATAATCAGTACATCCCACATATATTAATAGGATACAGGCAGGATGGCAGTACAGTATATCTGTGGGACTTGTGAAAAGGCTCTTGGGAAAAATCCAGAATCACATGCAACCTTTGCTTTTCAAAACATCATGTCACATGTTCAAAAATTAACACAGTAACAAGAAGTGACATCCGTCTAGAAAGGTGTTTCTGGATCTGCAACAAGGATGTGCAACTATGGACAGATATCAGGAAAGCACTCAGGAGGCTAATAAACAATAAGCATGAAGAAAAAGAGGAACTATTGAATAGTCTACCCGGTATATATAGAACATGGGAAGATAGGAAAGGGGTAAAGTATAACACACAGAATGACCAGTCTACAACAATTGACCCAAAAATAAACAGTCATCCACGGGAAAAAACACAGGAGACAAAAACATTAGCTAACTCAGCCCCCAGCCCCAGGACTGACCCAGACCCAGCCCCCAGCCATAGTGAACATCCGGTTTTGGTTAAGGACGCCACCACAGCCATAGCCTCTAGTACAGATATAGTAGGGAGTCCTCTTCCAGGGAAAATGTTGGCCCCATGTCATCAAAGGAGAAAAGCGCAGATAACGAGGAAAACCAAGGAGTGGAAAGAGAGGAAAAAAAACGCAGATAATTCTGCAGATTTTTGGGAAAACACAAAGTCAGTAAATATAGTCAGCCAAAACATATGCAGATTCTATGCTAAAGGGATGTGCCGTTATGGCAGAGATTGTTGGAATAAACACACCAGAAAATGTGCCAACATGTTAAGGAAAGGAAAGTGTCGGTTTAACAAAGAGTGCAGATACTTCCATCCAGTGATGTGTCAAGCTTCAACACAGTCCAGAGAATGTTATGACATGAGCTGCCCAGACCACCATATAAAGGGAACAGTACGATACAGAGAAAGCAGGGAAAGGGAAAATGAAAAAGAACAGCAATCTTTTTTAGATATAAGGAGAAACAACCAGATAAAAGAAAGAGACAAAAGGTGGAAATGGTACAGAGGGACAGATGGGCAGAACAGTGGGACAAGACAAGACAGGCACCAGCTCATCAGGGCCGTATAAACAATCAAAGTCAGTACTGGAGAAACCAGGGGTATGGGCACCAGGGGCCATACCAGGTAGGACATCACCAGTGGTACTAACCAAACACAAAGAAAGACCAAACATCCCAAATGGTAACTCCTGCTTCATATTTGCAAATATTCAGGGTCTGAAATCAAATAAAAATGACAAAGTTAGTTATGTTAGTGGACTCCTATCAGAAGCAAATGCCATGTTTGGAGCATTTACAGAAACACATACAAGGGATGTTTTGGACGGAGAGATTCAGATAGAAAACTATAACATGTATAGATGTGATAGAATTAATAGGTCACAGGGAGGAGTAGGACTCTATATAAAAGATACTCTCTGTTGCACAGAAGTTTTGAACGCTACGAATGATATAGTAGAAATCCTCGGCATTAAAGTGGAAAATAAGAATCTAGTAATTATCCTAGTATACAAACCACCATCAGCAACTGCGTAGGAATTCACAGAGCAGTTAAAGAAGATAGATAGCTATCTGGATAGGCTAGAGAATCCCACCCCAAACATTATAATCCTTGGAGATTTTAATCTCCTCATGTAAAATGGAAGATGAGGCACCATAATGTTATACCAGAAATAACTCCTGGAAGCACCCTGGCTCAACAGGCACATACCAGGGAACTAATGAGGCTTTGTGAAAAGTACTCACTAAACCAACAGATAATTGATCCCACTAGAAATGAAAATACCCTGGATTTGATATTCACAAACAACGAAGAATTAATCAGAGACATAACAGTTACAAAACAATATACTCTGATCATAACATCATAGAAGTTCAAACTAGTACTAACTCAGGGTTAGGGAACTGCGACACTAATGTTAGAGACGGAATGTTCAGTAAGTTTAATTTTAATAACCATAGAATTGACTGGGAAAAAATAAACCAAGAGCTATCAGACATATCATGGGAATCAGACATGAGCACCCTAAATCCCCACCAGTGCCTAGACAAGCTGAATACAGAAGCATACAAGGTACAGTGGACCCCCGAGTTTCGTAAAAACTTCACTCCTGAAGTCTGCTCAAGTGCCATTACCGAACGAATTTACTCCCTTAAGGAAAAATTTCACGTAGGTTAGTCTATTTCAGACCCCCAAAAATACACTTCCACAAGAACTTACAAAATTATACTTACATAATTGCACGATTTCCGGGGTAATCGTTAACCGAGGGTCCACTGTATGTATGAAACACGTACCATTGAGGAAACCCCGAAGAAGATCAGATATAGAGAGAGAGCGTAGGATATGGTACAGGAGAAGAAAACGGGTTACTGAATTGCTGAAAAACACAGTTATGTTGCAACAGAGGAGAGATAGCCTTAACCGAGAGATCACGGAATTAGAGCACAAACTTAAGATGTCATACCTGACAGAAGAAGTACAAAGGGAACAAAGAGCCATACAGGATATTGCAAGAAACCCAAAATATTTCTACTCCTATGCAAAATCCAAGCTAAGAACTACCTGTAGAATTGGACCATTATTGAGAGGAGATTCGTATACGGACGATGAACAGGAAATGAGTGAAATTCTAAAAGAACAGTATGAGTCAGTGTTCAGCAACCCACTAAATGACAGCAAGGTAGAAAATGCAGAAATATTTTTCACTCCAGCAGAAGGCTGTGCAGACCACCTAACCGACATTAGTACAAATCCCATAGATTTTGAAAAAGAAATGGCCAACATGCCCACTCACTCAGCACCTGGACCAGATTCATGGAATGCTTTATTTATAAAGCAGTGCAAAGTACCATTAGCAAGAGCCCTTAGTATTCTGTGGAGAAAGAGCTTAGATCTAGGTGAAATTCCAGAGGCCTTAAAGAGTGCAGACATAGCTCCTTTGCATAAGGGAGGTAGTAGAGCACTAGCTAAAAATTACAGACCAGTAGCCCTCACTTCTCACATCATAAAATCTTTGAAAGAGTGATGAGACGGCAGATTACAATGTTCATGGACCAGCACAACCAACATAACCCGAACCAGCATGGCTTTAGAGCGGGTCGATCATGCCTGTCACAGCTGCTGAACCATTATGACAGAATTACGGAGGCATTGGAGGACGACCAAAACGCAGATGTGATTTACACAGATTTTGCAAAGGCGTTTGACAAATGCGATCATGGAGTGATAGCGCACAAAATGAGGGCCATAGGCATTACGGGGAAGGTAGGCAGATGGATTTTTGAGTTCCTAACACACAGAACACAAAAAGTAGTAGTGAACAGGGCAAGATCCAGCATCAGCAAGGTCAAAAGCTCAGTGCCCCAAGGCACTGTCCTGGCACCTCTGCTGTTTCTCATCCTCATAGCAGACATAGATAAAAACACCAGCACACTTTTGTATCATCATTTGCAGATGACACTAAAATAAGCATGAAAGTCACTACGGTAGAGTACACTGAAAAATTACAGGAGGACATAAGCAGGGTCTTCCAATGGGCAGTGGAGAACAACATGAAGTTCAATGGTGATAAGTTTCAGCTGCTTAGGTATGGAAAAAATGAAGAACTCAAAAGGAACACTATATACAAAACGCAAGAGGGTCACCACATAGAACGAAAGGAACACGTAAAGGACTTGGGAATAATTATGTCTGCTGATCTGTCGTTTAAAGACCATAACAAGGCAAAGATCACAACAGCCAGGAAGATGACGGGGTGGGTATTGAGAACTTTCAAAACAAGGGAAATAATGCCGATGGTGACACTATTCAAATCGCTAGTGCTCCCCCACTTAGAATACTGCTCAGTGCTGACGGCCCCGTTCAGGGCAGGAGAAATAGCAGAGCTGGAACAAATCCAGAGATCGTTTACGGCTCACATTGAGCCATTGAAACATCTAAATTATTGGGAACGCCTTCAAGTCTTGAACATGTACTCATTGGAGCGGAGGAGAGAGAGATACATGATAATATATACATGGAAAGTACTTGAGGGCCTGGTCCCAAATCTGCACACTGCCATAACAACATACTGGAGTGAGAGATATGGGAGAAAGTGTAAAATAAACCCAGTGAGGAGCAGGGGTGCGGTGGGGACAATACGGGAGCACTGTATTAACATCTGGGGTCCCAGACTATTCAACATCTTACCAGAAGATATCCGAAACACGGCTGGAACCAGTGTAGAAGCCTTCAAGAGGAAACTGGACAAATATCTTCACCAGGTGCCAGATCAACCAGGCTGTGATGGATATGTGGGGCAGCGGGCCTCCAGCAGCAACAGCCTGGTTGACCAGGCAAGCACCAGACGAGCCTGGCCCATGGCCGGGCTCAGAGAGTAGATACTCTCGAAACTCTTCAAAGGTATATCAAAGGACTGCCGAGCCGTTCGAATAGCGGGGGTCCACTGTATCATCTTTACGTCGTGTAAGATGATAATGTGTCGCAAATCTTAAATCGTGCAATACCCGTAACGTGCAACATAATCTCGTGCTAAATGACGTTCTACTGTACATAATAATATAAGAAAGGAGGAACACTGCAGTAGGCCTGTTGGCCTTGATCCCCACCTTCATTCTGAAATTCAAAAAATTCTGAAAGTCGAAACACTGCTGGCCCCAAGGGTTTCAGATAAAGGGATGGGGACTGTAGTGGCAGGCTTCTTGGTGAAGAACATTGTGATGGGCAACTGAGACCGTTTCCTCTTCATATCTACAGTTTTGTAGGGAATTATGCTCCTATCAATGTCATTCATCACCTTCAAAGCCCTCAACATAAATATGATTGGGCAGCTGAGAATTCGCGAATGTTTGAACCCCGCGAAAGTGGAACTCGCAAATATGGAGGGAGACCTGTATACTATGCTCCTCGTTTAGTGACGAATTCGCTTACCGAAGGCGTCTTGGTTCCCTATCTCTGCGTCTAACCCTATCTCGGCATCTTGGGTCCCTATCCCTATATACGTTCACATGCCCAGGTTCCCGAATACAGTTGTCCCTCAACTAACGTAATTAATCCGTTCCAGGAGTTAGTACTTAACACAAAAATTTGTAATTCGAAACCTTATTTCCCATAAGAAATAATGTAAATACAATTAATCCGTTCCACCCAAAAATATTCACAAGAAATACATTTTAATTATAGTTCTACATACACTAAACAACATTATTAAAACTATATATACTACTACTAATACTAAATAATAAAAAACAAATTAATAAATAAGATTTACTTACCTTTATTGAAGAGAGTTGCATGCATCTGGAAGATAGGGAGGATGACAGGAGGGTGTTAGTGGTTGGAAGGGGAATCCCCCTCCAAAATGACTTAAGGTCATTTTGGAGGTCTTTTCCTTTTAATGGCACTAGGACCAGCTTGAGAGTCACTGGATCCCTGCCTCGTGAAATAACTGTGTACAGTCCTCTGTTTCTGTTTTCCTGAAGTGCAACATGGCTCTGTCACTAAAGTGGTTGCACAGATGGCTCATTTCAGCTTGCTCAGGGTGGTGTTTTTCAACAAAACTTTGTAACCTATTCCACATTCCACACATTTCCTTAATCACTGAAGAAGGCACCTCCTTCACTCTCTCTTCCTCCTCCTGTGAAGCAATAACCTCAGCTCTGGTCTGATGCTGTTCCAGTTCCAGCTCTTGCAGCTTGTCAGGGGAACGCCTTCCCCAGAACAAAATATTGATGGAAAAATTAATAAAAAATAGTAAACCAAAGGATATTTATAATAAGATGGTTTTTTCTGGATTTTTAAGAAAATAGAAATAAAAAAGAAATAATTCCGTGTGGTTCAGGTCTGTTGGTGAGACAGGAGGTAATAACCGGAGAGGGGGAGAATAGATGATGGTTGTTTCCGAGTAGATGGTATGTCTCCGGAGTAGATGGTGAATCTCCTGGGACCACTAAGTTGGAATACACACTGTAGGTATCCAAAGGTAGATGAGATCTTCAACAACACCCTCTAACGCACACAAGTTAGAAACTAGAGAGGAGTTGTTGTGGAATTCCCGTTAAGTCCAGGGAAATCTTGCTCGTAAGTCATGCGTCTGTCCTGGAGGACCAGTCCAGCGGCAGAGCTGATAATAAAGAAAATATTCTGGTTACCATAAGTCTAAAAACATTTAAGATAGAAAAAGGTGTTTCAAGATGACCAAGTCACTACTGGTAACCAAAGAAAACAATAATCAAACAAAAGAAATACTCCTGGTAGATTGCCTTACCTGATTCGGAGAAGAGTGAAGGTGAAGTGACTTTCCACTCCCCAACCGACACCAGGTAAGAGTCATACTACCAGGAGTAGAAAGTAAAAACCCTCAGACAACCGGGAACAAGAGTTTAGCCCCAGCCCGCTAGATGGTAGTGCTGTCTGTAACTCGGTAATAATGCTCCCGGCTGACTGAACAACCGTTACCTTATTTACAACCACTTTTCCCTCACACAGCTCTTCAGTTGTTAGCTCTACCCTGTGCTCCTCCACCAACTCTTCCACATCCTCACCACTCACCTCCAACCCCAGGCTGTTCCCCAATGCATAGTATCTTCCACAACAGGCACAGGGTCATCAGGGTCAGCCTCAAATCCTTCAAAATCCCTCTTTCAACACAATCCGGCCACAGTGGTCTCCAAGCAGAGTTCAAAGTCCTGGAAGTCACTCCCTCCCAAGCCTTACCTATAAGGCCTATGCAATGCACAACATTGAAGTGATCTTTCCAGAACTCTCTTAGGGTCAATGCAGTGTCTGAGGTCACATCAAAGCACTTCTGAAACACTGCTTTGGTGTACAGTTTCTTGAAGTTTGCAATGACCTGCTGGTCCATGGGCTGGATGAGAGGAGTGGTGTTAGGAGGCAAGAACTTCACTCTGATGAAATTGAAGTTGTCAGACAACAACTCTTCCAAGTTGTGAGGATGAGCAGGAGCATTGTTCAGTACCAGGAGGCACTTGAGTCCCAATTTCTTTTCCAGGAGGTATTTCTTCACACTAGGGCCAAACACTCCAGTCATCCATTCCATGAAAAGTCCTTAGTGACCAATTCATTAGTGTTAGCCTTCCAATGCACACACAAATAATTCCTGTTAACATTGTGTTTCTTGAAGGCTCTGGGATTTTCTGCGTGATACACCAGTAAAGGCTTCACTTTAAAATCACCACTGGCATTGGCACACATCATAAGAGTTAGCCTGTCTTTCATAGGCTTGTGTCCTGGCAGTGCCTTTTCCTCCTGAGTAATGAAGGTCCTGTTGGGCATTTTCTTCCTAAACAGGCCTGTTTCATCACAATTAAACACTTGTTGGGGAGGAATTCTTCAGCCTCTACGAACCCCTTAAATTCACTCAGAAACTTTTCAGCTGCACATTTGTCCGAGCTGGCTGCCTCACCATGTCTCACGTGTATGCCACTATGCTTCTTAAACCTCTCAAACCAGCCTCTGCTGGCTTTAAAATCACTCTCCTCACCACTGGTTGCAGGCATTGTCTTGACAAGATCTGCGTGCAACTTCCTTGCCTTTTCACAAATTATCGCCATGGAAATACTATCACCTGCTATCTGTTTATTGTTTATCCACACCATCAACAACTTCTCAACCTCATCCACTGTTTTCGATCTATTTTTCGTTAACATATCAACCCCTTTTGCAACATTAGCTTCCTTGATCTCATTTCTCTTTGCCAGGATAGTGGCAAACTCACTCAGACGTACGGCACTCTAATATTTTTCAACAATCTCTTTCTTCAGTTCAATGGTGTTCCTCCTCTCTTTACCACAGGGGTGTCATTAGAAAGCTTCTTTGGACCCATGGTGACTTATTTCATAGTGACAATCACTGAACCAGCAGTATACACAACAAAAGTACAGTGGACCCCGCCTAACGAGCAAAATTCATTCCAGAAGCCTGCTCAAGTGCCATTAGCGAACGAATTTACTTCCTTAAGAAATAATGTCACGTAGGTTAGTCTATTTCAGACCCCCAAAAATACACTTCCACTAGCACTTACAATATTATACAGTGGTACCTTGGTTAACGATGGTCCCCAAACTCGCCCTTTTATGTTAGTTTATTTTTTTAAATGCTTTTTTAAGTGTTTTTTGGGGGATCTAAAAGGACTAGTCTATTTTACATTATTCCTTAGGGGGATAAATTCGTTTGGTAATGGCACTTGAACAGCATTCTGGAACGAAAAAATATCGTTAACCGAGGTACCACTGTACTTACATAATTGTACGATTTCCGGGGTGCTCGTTAGGCGGGGGGTCCACTGTATTGTGAATGTTTGAAAGAGCGTGCTGGGTAATGTTCTCTCAAGTGTAAACAACGCTTGACTGGCGTCGTGTCCATCTCACTGCGCTTGCGCAGGGCAGGTGGACAGGTCTGGTACGGTACGCTACACTAGTAAATGTACACTACACAAAATACGGGGTTCCACTGTATTTTGAATTTTTTTTTTTTTTTATAGAAATAAAGAGCACATTTTTTTTTAAGTGTTATTATTTTATTAACACATAGGCCAATTCCCACCAAGGCAGGGTGGCCTGAAAAAGAAAAACTTTCATCATCATTCACTCCACCACTGTCTTGCAAGAGGGGTGCTTTACACTACAGTTATAAAACTGCAACATTAACACCCCTCCTTCAGAGTGCAGACACTGTTCTTCCCATCTCCAGGACTCAAGTCCGGCCTGCCGGTTTCCCTGAATCCCTTCATAAATGTTACTTTGCTCACACTCCAACAGCACGTCAAGTATTAAAAACCATTTGTCTCCATTCACTCCTATCAAATACACTCACACATGCTTGCTGGAAGTCCAAGCCTCTCGCTCACAAAACCTCCTTTACCCCCTCCCTCCAACCTTTCCTAGGCCGACCCCTACCCCACCTTCCCTCCACTACAGATTTATACACTCTCGAAGTCATTCTGTCTCGTTCCATTCTCTCTACATGTCTGAACCACCTCAACAACCCCTCCTCAGCTCTCTGGATAATAGTTTTGGTAATCCTGCACCTCCTAATTTCCAAACTCCGAATTCTCTGCATTATATTCACACAACACATTGACCTCAGACATGACATCTCCACTGCCTCCAGCCTTCTCCTCATTGCAACATTCATCACCCATGCTTCACACCCATATAAGAGTGTTGGTATAACTATACATACTCTCATACATTCCCTCTTTACTTCCATGGACAAGGTTCTTTGTCTCCACAGACTCGAAGTGCTCCACTCACCCTTTTCCCCTCATCATTTCTATGATTCACCTCATCCTTCATAGACCCATCTGCTGACATGTCCACTTCCAAATATCTGAATACATTCACCTCCTCCATACTCTCTCCCTCCAATCTGATATCCAATCTTTCGTCACCTAATCTTTTTGTTATCCTCATCACCTTACTCTTTCCTATATTCACTTTCAATTTTCTTCTTTTACACACCCTACCAAATTCATCCACCAACCTCTGCAACTTCTCTTCAGAATCTCCCAAAAGCACAGTGTCATCAGCAAAAAGCAACCGTGACAACTCCCACTTTGTATTTGATTCTTTATCTTTAACCCCACACCTCTTGCCAAGACCCTCGCATTCACTTCTCTTACAAACCCATCTATAAATATATTGAACAACCACGGTGACATCACACATCCTTGTCTAAGGCCCACTTTTACTGGGAAATAGTCCCCTTCCCTCCTACACACTCTAACCTGAGCCTCACTATCCTCATAAAAACTCTTCACTGCTTTCAGTAACCTACCTCCTATTCCATACACCTGCAACATCTGCCACATTGCTTCCTTCTGCACCCTATCATACACCTTTTCCAAATCCATAAAGGCCACAAAAACCTCTTTACCCTTATCCAAATACTGTTCACCTATATGTTTCACTGTAAACACTTGGTCTACACACCCCCTACCTTTCCTAAAGCCCCTTGTTTATCTGCTATCCTGCTTTCTGTCTTACTCTTAATTCTTTCAATAATAACTCTACCATACACTTTACCAGGTACACTCAACAGACTTATTCCCCTATATTTTTTGCACTCTCTTTTGTCCCCTTTGCCTTTATACAAAGGAACAATACATGCTCTCTGCCAATCCCTAGGTACCTTACCCTCTTCCATACATTTATTAAATAATAGCACCAACCACTCCAAAACTATATCCCCTCCTGCTTTTAACATTTCTATCTTTATCCCATCAATCCCAGCTGCCTTACCCCCTTTCATTCTACCCACTGCCTCACGAACTTCCCCCACACTTACAATTGGCTCTTCCACACTCCTACAAGATGTTATTCCTCCTTGCCCTGTATATGAAATCACAGCTTCCCTGTCTTCATCAACATTTAACAACTTAAAATATTCCCTCCATCTTCCCGATACCTCTAACTCTCTATTTAATAACTCTCCTCTCCTATTTTTAACTGTCAAATCCATTTGTTCCCTAGGCTTCCTCAACTTATCAATCTCACTCCAAAACTTTTTCTTATTTTCAACAAAATTTGTTGATAACATCTCACCCACTCTCTCATTTGCTCTCTTTTTACATTGCTTCACCACTCTCTTAACCTCTCTTTTTCTCTCCATATACTATTCCCCTCTTTGCATCACTTCTTAAGTGTTATAGGATAAAAAAAAATTAGGGACAGTACTTACCGAGATATGAGGCGGAGAATTTGGCACTGGATGCTCACCTGACAGCAGCAGGAGTTCTGCCGCTTGCAGAATTGGTGCCGATATACCTTTTTTTCTCTTTTTTTTATTATTTTTATATAATTTTTATGTTCTGATAATTACAATTTATAGTAGTTCTTGTGATTTCATAGCCAATCTTTGTTCTGACACTAATATTAGGTACTGAAATTATACTAAAATAATAATAATAATAATGATAGTGTATAAAAATAATAAAATAATGATAGTGAATAATAATAATAATAATAATAATAAAGTTCCCTTGAAGCATTATGTAAGCTGTGTGTCACTGCCTTATCTCATCTGATCTCCACTAATGACTGGTGACATTTGATGAGAGGTGAGGGTAGTCTTATCTCTTCTTATCAGTCCAGTAATTACAGTGATGACATTTGATGAGCTTACACGGCTTCCCTTTATTTGTTACGCAAGCCTATCTGTCTGTCTATATCTCTCTGCCTGTGTGTCGTCTCCTTTCTGTCTGCTTGTCTCAGAGAGTAGCTTATGAACCAACTGGTATTACGCAGATCACAAGCACATTACAGTGGAAGCCCGGTTAACGAAAAAAAATAATTGCAGAAACCTGCTCAAGTGCCATTACCGAACGAATTTACTTCCTTAAGAAGTAATGTCATTTAAGTTACAGTGGACCCTCGCCATTCAAATTTAATCCGTTCCAGGAGCTTGTTCTTAACGTGAAATGTTCGAAAGGCGATTTAATTTTTCCCATAAGAAATAATGGAAATACAATTAATCCGTTCCAGAAATCCAAAAATATATAAAAAATACAGTAGAACGTCATTTAGCACGAGATTATGTTGCACGTTACCGGTATTGCACGATTTAAGATTTGCGACACATTATCATCTTACATGACATAAAGATGATATTACACGGTTCGGCAGGAGGGAAAATTTTTGAGCGCATGGTTATTTACTGCCTAAGAATCCTCATGCTTTGAGGAAAAGGGAATTTGTTGTTTTTCCTTCCTGCAAACTAAGTTTATTCAGATACATGGGGCCAGGAGCTGAGTCTCGACCCCTGCAACCACAATTAGGTGAGTACAGTTACATACATTATCATACATAGCAGCATATGTGTAGAGAACCTAGGATAACCCAAGTCAGTCAATGGAAATACTGTCACTCTGACTTTTTTGGGTTATCCTAGGTTCTCTACACATACGCTGCTATGTATGATAATCTTCGTAACTGTATCTGTGTATACCTGAATAAACTTACTTACAGTTTGTGGGAAGGAAAAACAAATAACCATTCTCACAAGCAGTCTTGTTACTACTACTGTTGTTGTGGTTCAGCAGACACCACCTGCCTTACCCACCCACCACGGACCCCACCATCCCAGCATTCGTACGTATTTCATACGCGTCAAGAAGTCCTGGCTACAAGCCAGCTGTGTTTGTGAAGAATAAAATAAGAGTGAATTGTGTTTTGATCTTGAATTAACGAAGAAAACAAAGATATTAGACAAGACATAACCCGTGGATGTAATGAAGTGTTACTTTGTACACATAAAAAGATGTAAACATAAGTTTGTGTGACTGACTGACTTGACTGACTGACTGAATGACTTGACTGACTTACTGAATGACTTGACTGACTTACTGAATGACTTGACTGACTTACTGAATGACTTGACTGACTTACTGAATGACTTGACTGACTTACTGAATGACTTGACTGACTTACTGAATGACTTGACTGACTTACTGAATGACTTGACTGACTTACTGAATGACTTGACTGACTTGCTGAATGACTTGACTGACTTACTGAATGACTTGACTGACCTACTGAATGACTTGACTGACTTACTGAATGACTTGACTGACTTACTGAATGACTTGACTAACTTACTGAATGACTTGACTGACTTACTGAATGGCTTGACTGACTTACTGAATGGCTTGACTGACTTACTGAATGGCTTGACTGACTTATTGAATGGCTTGACTGACTTAAAGTTAGACACTCAGTTCAACCATCGACTTCAGTTCAAGAACTTCTACTATCCACCTCAGCCCAGTAGGGCCACAGCATAACTCTCCACTCTCTTCACAATCATCCACAAACACCAGCACTCACAATTTAAGGTAAATACTATTATTTCTATTACATTTGTAGTCTTAAGCAGTAAAAACAACATAATACATCACGATAATGAACTACAATTACATATTCCCTTTTATTTTTGTAAGATCTGTTGGTCTAAAAAAAACTTGTTTGGCTTTTTGGGGACTCTCAGGAACGTAACCCTATTTTTCCTATTAGTTCTTTTAATTATTTAACACGAAATGATCTAACATGACTTTTTCAGGAACGTAACTATCGTGCTAAATGACGTTCTACTGTAATATATTTTAATAAAATTAAGCTTCTACATAGACAAAAACATTAAATACTACAGTGCTGTACTACTAAAAGTATTAGTAAATAAATGCAAGTCTTTTTACTTACCATTATTGAAGATTGTTGATGGCATATGGAAGAGAGGGAGGAGTGAGGGAGGGAGGGGTTAGTGTTTGGAAGGGGAATCCCCTTCCAGTAGGACTTCAGGTACCAAAGCCCTATCTGGGGTTACTTCTTTCTTTGGCTTTTAATCCTACTAGGACCAGCTTGGGAGTCACTGGACACTAACAAAATAACTGTCCACAGTCCTCTGTTTCTGGCGCCTTTTCAACATGTTCCTGAAGAAGGACATTGTTTGGTCACTGAACATGCTGCTGTTATGGCTTGTTTGAGCTTGTTCAGGGTGGTATTTTTCAACAAAACTTTGCAATCTATTCCACATTGTACACATCTCCTTAATCTCTGAAGAAGGCACCTTCTTCAGCCCCTCTTCCTCCTCCTTCTCCCGTGAATCAATAGCCTCAAATCTGGTCTGATGCTCTTCCATTTCCAGCTCTTGAGTTGTTAGCTCTACCCTGTGGCCCTGCACTAACTCTTCCACATCATCGCCACTCACCTCCAACCCCATGGACTTGCCCAATTCCACAATACAGTCCACAACAGGCACAGGATCGGCAGGGTCAGGGTCAGCCTCAAACCCTTCAAAATCCCCCTGAAACTCATTTATGAATTTTTCAGCTGCATGTTTGTCTGAACTGGCAGCCTCACCATGCCTTACCACATTATGTATGCCACTACGATTTTTAAATCTCTCAAACCAGCCTTTGCTGGCTTTATATTCACTACCATTACAATCAGCACTGGTTGCAGGCATTTTCTTTAAAAGATCAGCATGCAAGTTCCTTACCTTTTCACAAATAATTGACTCAGACACACTATCACCCACTAACTCTTTATCCTTGATCCACACCAGCAACAACTTCTCAATCTCTTCGATTATTTGTGGTCTGTTTTTGGCTCGCACAGTAACACCTTTTGCAACATCAGCTTGCTTAATTTCTTCCTTCTTAAGCAGGATAGAAGCAATAGTTGACCTGTTTTTGCCATATATCCTGGCAAGATCACACAATCGCACACCACTCTCGTATTTTTGTATTATTTCCTTCTTCATTTCTACGGTGTTTCTCACTTTTATCAGCCCAGGGGTACCACTAGGAACTTTCTTGGGACCCATAGTAGCTTATTTCACAGTCGCACTTAATGAACAAACTCCAAAAAATTATAATTAAGTGTGAAATGTCTGGGGAAGCGTGCAGGGTATTGTTCTCTCGAGTGTAAACAACGCGGGACTGGCTCTCCACGCCTGCGCTGTGAGGCACCCAAGCGCCTGAGCCGACAGGTCACGAACGTATTCGTTCGACTCGCGATAATTTGTTCGCATGACGATATCAAATTTTTTGTACTAATGACGATTTGTTTGACTGCCGAGCCGTTCGAATAGCGGGGGTCGTCTATTTCAGACACCCAAAAATACACTTCCACAAGCACTTACAATATTATACTTAAATAATTGCACGATTTCCAGGGTGTTCGTTGACCGGGGTTCCACTGTATATCACTTTGTCTTGATTTTTTTAGTTATCCTAGGTAATTATTATTATTAGGGCTCTGGTGGCCTGGTGGCTAAAGCTCTCGCTTCACACGGCGAGGGTCTGGGTTCGATTCCCAGCCAGGGCAGAAACATTAAGCGTGTTTCTTTACACCTGTTGTCTATGTTCCCCATCAGTAAAATGGGTACCTGGGTGTTAGTCGACTGGTGTGAGTCGCATCCTAGGACACTGACCTAATCTGTCCGAAATGCTCAGCATAACAAGGGACTTTCTATATACAGTGGACCCTCGGTTAACGAATACCCCGGAAATCGTGCAATTATGTAAGTATAATTTTGTAAGTTCTTGTGGAAGTGAATTTTTGGGGGTCTGAAATAGACTAACCTACGTGAAATTTTTCCTTAAGGGAGTAAATTCGTTCGGTAATGGCACTTGAGCAGACTTCAGGAGTGAAGTTTTTACGAAACTCGGGGGTCCACTGTACAGTGGACCCTCGGTTAACGAATACCCCGGAAATTGTGCAATTATGTAAGTATAATTTTGTAAGTTCTTGTGGAAGTGTATTTTTGGGGGTCTGAAATAGACTAACCTACGTGAATTTTTTCCTTAAGGGAGTAAATTCGTTCGGTAATGGCACTTGAGCAGACTTCAGGAGTGAAGTTTTTACGAAACTCGGGGGTCCACTGTAGTAGTATGTCACTGATGTCAGCTAGGCCTGTATGCCATGTACATGTACTTGTAGTAAATAAATAAAGATATTATGTATACATGTAATTGTATTTACGTATGTGTTCCTGAGAGATAGAGACAGATGGAGACAGAGACAGATAGATACAGACAGACAGACAGAGATAGACAGCCAATCAGGTAACCAGCTGACCAGCCAGGTGGCCAACCAGCTGCTGGCGAGCCAGGTGGCCAGGCAGGCAGGCAGCCAGCTGGCCTGCCAGCCTGCCGACATTACTTTCCACTTCAAAGGGGAGTGTTAATATGACATGACATCAGTGAATCCTTGGTATTTGCCACAGTATTTGCTCTAGCTGGCGCTCAATTTAAATGGTGCTCCCACAAGGTACTAAATGGTCCCAGATTTTTTAATATGGCACACACCGAGTGTTAAGACCCATTCTATGCTGACCAGGCATCTCAGGCCAATCGTGCCAAATTTGGAGGCATGAAAAATAAGACGTAAATATACATTTGGGGCAGTAGCAGTACTAACGTATATATACATTTGGACCGTTTAACCGTTTCAGGGTCCAAGGACCCTCTCCAAAACTCGTTCTAAGGGTCCAAGAATTTAAAAAAAAAAAAAATCTTATGAAATGATAGAGAATCTTTTTCCGGTCATAACGCCACAAAAATTCTGAAGTTTGATCGAAAACTAACGGAATTATGCTTTTGCGAAGTTAGTGGTATCGATGACATTTATGCATCGGCGATTTCGCCCACTTTGAGCCCTATTTTCGGCAAATTCCAATGTTTCAATCTACTAAAATTATAGCTATTTTGCTAGAACTCCATTTCTTCTATCGATTGAGTACAAGAAACTGCCTATTTACTGGTCAGAAAATGGCAATTTGGCCAATTTCACACAAATTTCAAATGATGCCAATTTCAAAATAGGGTCCAGAATAAACAAGGCAGACATTCCTGGCACTAAAATAACATCTTCTCTGTTCATTATTCACGTCTCCAGGCCCCTCTTACATTACTTTTGCTTTCCATTTTGAATTTTTATTCTCACAAAAAATAGAAGATTTACTGTTATGTATACAACTGCATCATTGTAAAAATGGTATAAATAATATCAGCGCACTTGTGCAAAAATATTAGACTCTCCAGTTGATGTGTATTGGACGCATGGTGTGATTTGTTTACTCTTGAACATCGGACAAAATAGAACATTTTCGCTGCTTTGCGCTCAGTTTAAAGGTACTTGTCATAGTGAAACCAGTCAAAATTATCTCTATTTCTGTAATATATCATCCATTCCATCAAATGAGACTAAGAAAACGAGAATACAATCATAAATACCATACAAAAATAGACTGCAAAGTCGCTGTTTTAAACCAAAAACATGGTCAGAGTTTTTTTTTCCTCATTATGCACTGTGTGGTGCAGGAATTTTTTTATACTGCGCACACTGACCACACAGACCCATTCTATCACATCTAGGCCTACCAGCCTGTTTCTGCTTGATTTGAGGGTGCTAGAATTTAGGCATACTAGTACGACCAAAACCTTGGGGCATAAGCTGTACTAGTACGGCCGAAACCCTGAAAGGGTTAAGGGTTAAATTAATATAATTTACATTTAAAATAACATTTACTTACCTTTATTGAAGAGACTTGCTGGCATCTGGAAGATAGGGAGGAGTGAGGGAGGGCTTAGTGTTTGGAAGGGGAATCCCCCCTCCATATTGACTTTAGTTATCAAAGCCCTATCTGGGGTTACTTCCCTTCTTGCTCTTTTACTGGCATTAGGACCAGCTTGAGAGTCACTGGACCCCTGTCTCACAAAATAACTGTCCTGAGTCCTCTGTTTCTGGTGCCACTTTAACATGACCAGGACCTCAAGTAACTGAATTCACAAACACTATGATTAACTGCTTGTAGCTGCCAACAATATCAAAACCTACAAGAATCTCTGTGACTAGTATCTCATTATTAGACCACATTTGACTAACACTATATCCCCTTTAACCCTTAACCCTTTGGGGTCCAAGGGTCTCTCTGAAACTCGTTCTCAGGGTCCATGAATTTAAAAAAAATATTTTTTCTTATGAAATGATAGAGAATCTTTTCCGATCATAAGCCACAAAAATTATGAAATTTCATCGAAAACTAATGGAATTATGCTTTCGTGAAGTTAGCGTATCCATGACATTTACACGTCGCCGATTTCGCCCACTTTGAGCCCTATTTTCGGCAAATTCCAATGTTTCTGTCTACTAAAATTATAGCTATTTCGCTAGAACTCCATTTCTTCTATCGATTGAGTAAAAGAAACTGCCTATTTACCAATTTCAACTACCCAAAATAGTGGTCAGAAAATGGCAATTTGTCCAATTTCACACAAATTTCAAACGATGCCAATTTCAAAATAGGGTCCATAATAAACAAGGCAGACGTTCCTGGCTCTATAATAACATCTCTGTTCATTAGTCACATCTCCAGGCCCCTCTTACATTACTTTTGCTTTCCATTTTGAATTTTTATTCTCACAATAAATAAAGATTTACTGTTATGTATACAACTGCATCATTGTAAAAATGGTATAAATAATATCAGCGCACTTGTGCAAGAATATTAGACTCTCCAGTTGATGTGTATTGGACGCATGGTGTGATTTGTTTACTCTTGAACATCGGCCAAAATCGAACATTTTCGCTACTTTGCGCTCAGTTTCAAGGTACTTGTCATCGTGAAACCAGTCAAAATTATCTTTATTTCTGTAATATATCATCTATTCTATAAAATGAGACTAAGAAAACGAGAATACAAGCATAAATACCATACGAAAATAGACTGCAAATTCGCTGTTTTAAACTAAAAACACGGTCAGTTTTTTTTCCTCATTATTTTTTCCTCATTATGCACTATGGTGTGCAGGAATTTTTTTATACTGTGCACACTGACCGCACAGACCCATTCTATCACATCTAGGTCTAACAGCCTGTTTATGCTTGATTTGAGGGCGCTAGAATTTAGGCGTACTAGTACACCAATAACCACAGTGCATAAAACGTACTTGTACGACCATAACCCCGAAAGGGTTAAACTGTCCAAATGTATATGTACGTTTGTACGCGTTCTGCTCCGAACGTAGATCAACGTTTTATTTTTCATTCCTTCAAATTTAGTGCAATAGGCCTGAGTTGCCTAGACATGAGAGAATGGGTCTGTGCCCTCAGTGTGCGCAGTATTAAAAAAAATCTGGGACCACTTAGTACCTTGTGGGAGCACCAGTTCAATTGAGCACCAGCTAGAGCAAATAGCTGGCAAACACCTGAGATTCACTGATGTCATGTTGCATTAACACTCCCCTTTCAAGAGGAAAATAAAAATAGGTTAGATAAATACATGAGTGGCTGTGGGTGGGTGTGAGTTGGACCCGACTAGCTTGTGCTACTAGGTCTCATGCTGTGCTCCTTCCTTCAGAGGATGTGACCTGACTAGGTGGGTCATTGGTCTAAGCTGGGGGGTGACATGGACCTGCCTTGCATGGGCCAGTAGGCCTTCTGCAGTGTTCCTTCTTTTTTATGTTCTTATGTATTCGGCAGGCTACCTTTGGCTGTCTATATATATATCTGTAATATCTCTCTCTCTCTGTCTCTCTCTCACATGTACACATAAGTACAGTTATTATACATAGTGTAAGTTACCTAGGATAACCCAAAAATTCCAGGCAAAGTGCTATACAATGCTTGTAAATATAAGACATAATAAGCAAAACTGGCAAGTAATACGCATTGTCACTTCTGCATCGTGTATAATACCTGTTGGTTTGAGCCGCACTCTGAGACTGAGACAAGCAGACGGAAAGACACACACACAGGGTAAAGCTCTCGCTTCACGCACGGAGGGGCCGGGTTCAATTCCCAGTGGGGCAGAAACATTTCGAAGTGTTTCCTTACGCACACACACACACACATACATACAACAGGCCTAGTGTCTAATTGACATGTGCCTAGGACAAAATGGTAACTAACAGGCAGACAGAAAGACAGATAAGCAGAGCTAGAGAGACAGATGGACAGACAGTGAAAACAAAGCTGGGTTCCCTGCGCACATTCATTCATCAATGTCATTGGGCTGTCAGTGTTATCTGACACTTGTCTTAACACCATTCTTCAGGGAGTTTCATATATACTCCAGGCACTCACAGACAGGCAGACAGAAAGACAGATAAGCAGAGCTAGACTGATACAGACACATAGATAGAGACAGATAGACAGATAGATAGACAGATAGATAGACAGACAGATAGATAGATAGACAGACATAGATAGACAGACACAGATAGATAGACACAGATAGATAGACAGACACAGATAGATAGACAGACACATACAGACACATAGATAGACAGATACAGACAGTGAAAACAAAGCAAGGGTTTCCTGCACACATTCATCAATGTACTGCCTTATCAGTAGTTAACTGACAATTGTCAACACACCATTCTTCAAGGAGTTTCATATATACTCCAGGATGTCTAAAACATTGCTGGGACCTATAAATGAGAATGAGAATTAGAATTTTTATTTCATTATAAGTTTACATCGAGATTTTGTAATTACAATCATGAACTGAAGTGCAAGGAGAGCCACTAGCATGCCATGGCATTAAGGGCAGCTTAATCTAATGGCTTATAGACTATGTACTTAATACTAGAGAAATTGATTGAGTTTGTTATAGATAAACATTAGATTGTAACCGTATAAATTTGATCAAATTACAACATGATGATATTACATAATAGTAAAAATTGGAATTATCGTCTTGGAAAATAACATCGAGCATTTTTTAAAGTAATTAACAGTGTGAGTATTTAGTTTAGGGTGAGTAGGTGGTTTTTGAGAAGTCTTAAATTGATGTTAAGTCAAGGTTATTTTAGTATTTACTGGTAATGAATTCCAGGTTCTGGGGCCCTTTATGTGCATAGAATTTTTACATAGGTTGATATGGACACTGGGTATATCAAAAAGTGATCTGTGTTTTGTGTTGTGGTCATGGGTTCTATTAAAGTTGGTGAGGAGAATTTTGAGCAGAGGGTTTATATTAGAGTGTAGAGTTCTATGTATGTAGTAGGCACAAGAATAAGTGTGAATGTTCTTTATGGTGAGTAGATTTAGGCTGTTGAATATTGGTGGAGTATGCTGTCTAGAGTGGGAATTTGTTATCATTCTGACTGCAGCCTTTTGCTGGGTTATGAGTGGTCTAAGGTGATTTAATGTTGTTGATCCCCATGCACGGATTCCATAGGTGAGATAAGGGTAGATGAGTGAATGATATAGTGCAAGGAGAGCTGATTGAGGCACATAGTAGCGTATCTTTGATAGTATGCCTACTGTCTTTGAGATTTTCTTGGAAATTTGTTGTATGTGTGTTTGGAATTTAAGGCTACTGTCAATTTGGATTCCTAGGAATTTTCCCTCTGTGAGTCTTGTGATGGGTGAACCATTGAGCATTATGTTAAGTGGAACATTTGTGGCTCTGTTTCCAAACTGTATGAAGTTGGTCTTGTCAGTATTGAGATTAAGCTTATTAGTCGTCATCCAGGTTGATATTTTCTGTAATTCGGCATTAACCCTTTGACTGTCGGAGGCCCCATTCTGAAACTGTCATTCTATGTCACAAAAATTTGGAAAAAAAAAATAATGATTTTTTTCTTATGAAATGATAAGAGAATCTTTTCCCGATGGTAATGACACCAAAAGTACGAAATTTGATGGAAAACTTACGGAATTACGCTTTTGAGAAGTTAGCGATGTCTGAGATATATACGCATCGTCGATTTTGTCGACTTTGAGCCCTATTTTCAGCCAATTCCATTGTTACAGTCGACCAAACTCATAGCTATTTCTTTAGAACTCCATTTGTTCTATCGATTGAGTACAAGAAACCACCAATTTACCAATTTCAACTACCCAATAAAGTGGTCAGAAATTGGCAATTTGAATTTCATGCAAAATAAAAAAGATGTCAATTTCAAAATAGGGTCCAGAATAAACAATGCAGACATTTCTGGCACTAAAATAAGATGTTATCTGTTCATTAGTCACATCTTTATGCCCCTCTTATATTACTCTTGCTTTCTATTTTGATTTTTTATTCACACAAAAAATAGAAGATTTACTGTTATGCAGAACACTGCATTATTGTAAAAATTGTATAAATAATATCAGTGCACTTGTGAAAGAATATTAGACTCGCCAGTTGATGTGTATTGGATGCGTGGCGTGATTTGTTTACTCTTGAACATTGGCAAAAATCGAACATTTCTGCTACTTTGAGCTCAATTTCAAGGTCGTTTTCTTCATGAAACTAATCAAAATCATCTCTATTCCTGTAATATGTTTTCCATTATATCAAATGAGACCATGAACAAGAGAATACAACCATAAATACTATACGAAAATACACCTCAAATTCGGCGTTTTAATCCAAAAACACGGTCAGCGTTTTTGTTTTCTCGTTATGCACTGCTTGCTGCAGGATTTTTTTTATACAGCGCACGCTGACCACACATACCAATTCTCTCATATGTGGGACTACCAGCTTGCTCCCGCTTGATTTGAAGTTGCTAGAATTTTTGAGTACAGTGGAACCCCGATTAACGAACGCTCCAAATAGCGAACAAATCGTGTAACGAACGCTTTTTTCGCAAAATATTTTTCTCGTGTAGCGAACATTTACTTGTGTAGCGAACCATACCGGACCTGTCTGCCTGCCCCGCGCAAGCGCTGTGAGGCGGCCAGAACGCCAGTCAAGCATTGTTTACACTTGAGAGAACTTTACCCAGCATGCTCTTTCAAACATTCACAATACTTTTGTTGTGTTTATTGGTGGTTCATTGATTTTCACTGTGAAATAAGTCACCATGGGTCCAAAGAAGCTTCCTAGTGGCACCCCTGTGGTAAAGAGAGTGAGGAACACCATCGAACTGAAGAAAGAGATTGTTGAAAAATATGAGAGTGGCGTACGTGTGAGTGAGCTTGCCAGGATGTACAACAAAACCAAATCTAGTATCGGCACTATCCTGGCAAAGAGAAATGAGATCAAGGAAGCTAATGTTGCAAAAGGGGTTGATATGTTAACGAAAAATAGATCGAAAACAGTGGATGAGGTTGAGAAGTTGTTGGTGTGGATAAACAATAAACAGATAGCAGGTGATATTATTTCCATGGTGATAATTTGTGAAAAGGCAAGGAAGTTGCACGCAGATCTTGTCAAGACAAGGCCTGGAACCAGTGGTGAGGAGAGTGATTTTAAAGCCAGCAGAGGCTGGTTTGAGAGGTTTAAGAAACGTATTGGCATACTCAGTGTTGTGAGACATGGTGAAGCAGCCAGCTCAGACAAACGTGCAGCTGAAAAGTTTGTGAGTGAATTTAAGGGGTTCATAGAGGCTGAAGAATTCCTCCCCCAACAAGTGTTTAATTGTGATGAAACAGGCCTGTTTTGGAAGAAAATGCCCAACAGGACCTTCATTACTCAGGAGGAAAAGGCACTGCCAGGACACAAGCCTATGAAAGACAGGCTAACTTTTATGATGTGTGCCAATGCCAGTGGTGATTTTAAAGTGAAGCCTTTACTGGTGTATCACGCAGAAAAATCCCAGAGCCTTCAAGAAACACAATGTTAACAGGAATTATTTGTGTGTGCATTGGAAGGCTAACACTAATGCATGGGTCACTAAGGACTTTTCATGGAATGGATGACTGGAGTGTTTGGCCCTAGTGTGAAGAAATACCTCCTGGAAAAGAAATTGGGACTCAAGTGCCTCCTGGTACTGGACAATGCTCCTGCTCATCCTCACAACTTGCAAGAGTGTTTGTCTGACAACTTCAATTTCATCAGAGTGAAGTTCTTGCCTCCTAACACCACTCCTCTCATCCTGCCCATGGACCAGCAGGTCATTGCGAACTTCAAGAAACTGTACACCAAAGTAGTGTTTGAAAAGTGCTTTCAAATGACCTCGGACACTGAGTTGACCCTAAGACAGTTCTGGAAAGATCACTTCAATATCGTGCATTGCATAGGCCTTATAGGTAAGAGTTGGGAGGGAGTGACTTCCAGGACTTTGAACTCTGCTTGGAGACCAGTGGCCAGATTGCGTTGAAAAGAGGGATTTTGAAGGATTTGAGGCTGACCCTGAATATTCGCCAGTTAAGCGTCAGTATATATGACGGTATGAGCACTCTGGTAGTGTGCCATATGCTGTTCCAAGGCTTAGGAGTACATCTCGGAGTACATCCCATGGCCGTACAACAGGCACAGATAATGAAAATGAAGATGATAGTGTTGCAATTGGGATGAGAAATGTGGATGTGGCAGGGGATAGTAGTGGTTATAGTGGTGCTAGCCGTGAGGCACCAGCAGGGGGCCATGCTGTTACCCATGCCACTGAGTCAGCTCAGCTACAACAAAGACCACCCTTATCCACCCACCCACCCCCACAACCACAACCTGCACTCCCACAACCACAACCTGCACTCCCACAACCACCTGTCAATATCCAGTACCCACCAGCAGACCGCACCTGGATTGGCAGGAAGCTGACAATTTTCTTCCCAATCCCCATCAGTTTGATGAAAGTCAAAGTGGAATACGGCTAACTTGTACACTTGGGAACAATGGCACTGAACTGGAATGTTTCCAGTTATTCTTTGACGAACCCTTGATGGACATTATTGTCAAGGAAGGCAACAGATACTACGATTACACCAT
Source organism: Cherax destructor (assembly GCA_009830355.1). Taxonomy (NCBI): domain Eukaryota; kingdom Metazoa; phylum Arthropoda; class Malacostraca; order Decapoda; family Parastacidae; genus Cherax; species Cherax destructor. The sequence continues at coordinate 80,530 of WNWK01003342.1, read as the reverse complement.
GGCAAACACAATTCTTTCACCAAGATCACATCTACACCAGTGGAAGGAGACAACTGTGGCTGAGATGTATCTTTTTTTTTGCCACAATAATGCTTATGCCACAGGTGTATAAGCACAGTGTCAAATCATACTGGTCGACAGACCGCCTAATTGCAACCCCAGCTTTCAGTGATATTATACCAGTGAATCGATTTGTGCTACTGTTATGTATGCTACACTTCTCAAACAAAACCAGGCCTGACAGAAACGGCAGATTATATAAGATTAGGAATGTGTTTGTGTACCTGAAAGATAAATTCATTATGTATTTTTATCCCTTCAGGAAGCTTGTTATTGATGAGTCTTTGATTCTGTTCAAAGGTAGACTGTCATTCAAGCAGTATATACCAAGCAAGAGGAAATGCTTTGGTATAAAGTTGTTTGTGCTTTGTGATTGCTACAGTGGTCTTGTATTGGATATTATTGTGTACACTGGAAGTAATACATTGCAAGATACCAGGAAGTTACTGGGTATCTCTGGTGATGTGGTTAGAACAGTGATGGAAACATATCTTAGTAAGGGGCATATATTATACAGAAGGGCCCCACTTATATGGCAGGTTAGGTTCCAAGCTAGTGCCTTAAAGCAGATATCGCTGAAAAGCAGAATGCCATTTTTTTCCACTTATAAATGCATATAAATGCCAGACAACAAGCTTACACTAACTTATATTAAGTTAGCAATAGGACTAGACATTAAAAGACACAATAAAAAGTAAGATACACACAGAGTGCACTTATTACTTACCTTAAAGTATTAACATTGATGTGTGAGAGGTGAGTGGCAGGGTATTGTCTAAAACAAGTAAAACATTAAAAGGAATTTTCTTTTCCTTGCAGTAAGCCTCAACTGTAGGCTTAAAATAGTCTGTGAACCAATTTATGAAAAGATCAGTAGTCATTCAAGCTTTCGAATTGGATTTATAATAAACAGGGAGGCTACCTTTTGCATAGTTCTTTAGGGCCCTAGGATTCTCCGAGTGATAAATTATCATAGGTTTTAACTTGCAATCCCCAGCAGCATTAGCTACTAGCAAGAGTGTTAGCTGACACTCTAGGGTTATCCTGGGTTCTCTACACATATGCATCTTTAAGGGGGGCTCCTTGTCGCGGTAAAGAGGCTATCGGTCTGAGGAATTGGACCTCTTGGTCTTCTTCCTCAGACCGAACCTAATTACCCCCCAATCCCCCCTCCCCTTTCCCATCTTTCCCATCCTCCCTTTTCCCTTTCCTCCTCCTCCCTTTTCCCTTTCCTCCTCCTCATCACCCCTCCCTTATTTCCTTCCCATTTTTACCCTGGGAGCTTCTCTCCACATGCATTCTAGTTCCTAGGTAGGGGGAAGGGTACCATGGTCCAATCCCATTCCGTTGAGATTCCTGGCGGTGGTGTAGTTTGCCGTGGAATCTGGATCGCCTGGGGATGTCCTGATCCCTCTCTGGTCTCCCGGGGGGTGGCCTTGGGTATCTTTCGGGCGACGGGTGTATCTCTGGAGGCCACCTTTCGGATTCCGGGGGTGGTGGCCGAAGGCGGTATGATTTGTGGCGGATATCCGGCCGCCCTCTCTTTCCATCAACTGCAATTAGCACTTCAAAGCAACAAGCTATGTGTGTGTGGGGGGGGGACATCTAAATTTGCTGAGTCAGCATAAGGCAGCTGTCAAAATGACATATTATACCATTACTCACCACCCCACACTGCCTGTCAACCTGTCAACACAAAAGGGGACCCATGTCTTCTTCTCCACAACCTCCTTCCTTTCCTTCATACCTACCTTCCTAGCTTCCTTTCTTCCTTCAATCCTTCCTTTCTTTCTGCCTTCCTTTCTTACATATTTCCTTCCTTCCTCTCATCTCTTCCTTCCTGCCTTCCTTCCTTTCTTCCTTCATTCCTTCCTTTCTTTCTGCATTCCTTTCTTACATATTTCCTTCCTTCCTCTCATCTCTTCCTTCCTGCTTTCCATCCTTCCTTCCTTCCTTCATTCCTTCCTTTCTTTCTGCATTCCTTTCTTACATATTTCCTTCCTTCCTCTCATCTCTTCCTTCCTGCCTTCCTTCCTTCATTCCTTCCTTTCTTTCTGCCTTCCTTTCTTACATATTTCCTTCCTTCCTTTCATCTCTTCCTTACTTCCTTCCTTCCTTTCCTCCTTCCTTCTTTCCTTCCTTTCTCTCATCTCTTCTTTCCTTCCTTCCTTCCTCTCATCTCTTCTTTCCTTCCTTCCTTCCTCTCATCTCTTCTTTCCTTCCTTCCTTCCTCTCATCTCTTCCTTCCTTTCTTCCTTCATTCCTTCCTTTATTTCTTCCTTCCTTTCTTACTTCTTTTGTTCCTCTCAACTCTTCCTTCCTTCCTTTCTATCTTTCTTTCTTACTTCCTTCATTCCTTTCCTCCTTCCTTCTTTCCTTCCTTCCTCTCATCTCTTCCTTCTTTCCTTCCTTCCTCTCATCTCTTCTTTCCTTCCTTCCTTCCTCTCATCTCTTCTTTCCTTCCTTCCTTCCTCTCATCTCTTCTTTCCTTCCTTCCTTCCTCTCATCTCTTCTTTCCTTCCTTCCTTCCTCTCATCTCTTCTTTCCTTCCTTACTTTGCTTCTTCCTTCCTTCCTTACTTTCTTTCTTCCTTCCTTCCTTCTGTTATCCTGGGCATTGCTTTCGGTCACAAACTCCTCAAAACCATGAAATTTATCTTCAGAGACACTTCCATCTGTGTTAGAGCTATCATTGAGGAAGAGAAATGTCCTAGATGCGCCAAGGAGTCAAATAATTCTTACCGCTAGGCATGCTGAACAAGGGCTACTGAAATGGTGTTCCCACAATGCACCAGTGGCTGCCTGATTTTTCTTATACTGCGCACACTGACCACACAGACCCATTCTCTCACATGTGGGCCTACCAGCTTTCTCCTGCTTGATTTGAGGCTGCTAGAATTTAGGCGTATAAATACGTCTGAAACATTGGCTCGTAAGACGTATATATATGACCGAAACAATCAAAGGGTTAAATATCTTATTTTACGTTATTATAGACATCTTCATTTATCCATCTATGATATTTTCTTCAAAATTATATAAGAAACACGTTACAAAGCATATAAACAGCATGTTTATATGCTATGGAGGTGTGGCTGCTGGTCTGAGGGAAAACATTATGCAATACTAATAATAATCACTCTGGGGCACATTAAATGTTTTATTTTATGTTAATATAGACATTTTCATTAATTCATCTATGATATTTTCATCAAAATTATATAAGAAACACATTACAAAGCATATAAACGTGCTGTTTATATGCTATGGTGTTGCCGGGCGGAGGGAAAACATTACGTAATACTAATAATAATCACTCTTGGGCACATTAAATAGCTTATTTTACGTTAATATAGACATTTTCATTAATTCATCTATGATATTTTCTTCAAAATTATTTAAAAAAACACGTTACATAGCACATAAACATGATACATACACCCACAGAATAAACATTGACAAATATGAGATTTGTTTACCAAGCGACTTTGTAGGAGTGTCGAAAGAATTACGTTTTCTCTAGTCAAACACTGAGGGATAACTGTAGAAAAATATTCCTTTCATATGCCTTCACTCTATATACAGTGGACTCTCGCTATTCGAACACTCCAAAACTCTCCCTTTTATGTAAGTTTATTATTGTAAGTGCTTTTATAAGTGTATTTTGGGGGTCTGAAATGGACTAATCTAATTTACATCATTCCTTATGGGAATAAATTCGTTTGGTAACAGCACTTGAAACAGCATTCTGGAATGAGGGCGAGTTTTGGAATGTTCGAATAGCGAGGTCCACTATACACTTACTAACAAGGTATATGTTGATTGCTGAGATAGCCATCAGATACAGTTACATATAGCAGCATATGTGTAGAATTATTATTATTATAATCAAAGAAGCGGGAATTTGGCGGCCGGGATTTCGCGAATGTGTGAAGCCCGTGAAAGTGGAAAACATGAATGTTGAGAAATACCTGTACATGGAAGGATTGCAGAGGTCATGAGAGCGAACAAAATAGCGAATGCAATGCGAATCACAACAATCGGATAAGGATGGAATGTTCGCTTCTACATAGAGGCTCCCAACCAGGAAAGAACGAAATGCACCAAGGCATAAGCTAATCCCTGGTGATGGATGGGATTAAGGATGGAAAGAGTAGCAGGGGAGGACGCCGAATATATCTGGTCACCATAATCGAGTTTCGACAAAATTAGGGCTGAATGCAGGCAAAGGAGAGTTCTACGATCAGCCCCCCATGAAAGATGTGCGAGGGTTTTAAGAAGGTTCAGCCGGCTGTGACAAGTTGCCTTCAGAGAGGTAATGTGAGGTTTCCAGGACAATCGACGGTCAAACAGGAGGCCGAGAAACCTGACTGTATCACGTTCTGGGGTACGTGAGCCGTATAGGTACAATGGATGATCAGAGACCACTGAACGTCTAGTAAACGTAATTTGATGAGTTTTGCCACTAGAAAATTTAAACCCGTGAGTGGTGGCCCAATCAGAAACCCGGTTGATGGCATGCTGGAGGGAAACTACAATGAGGTGACAGTCAGCACCTGCACAAGCTATAGCAAAGTCATCCACATAGAGCAATGACCAAATATTGGATGGGAGAACAGATGCCAGATTATTTATAGCAAGCAGAAAGAGTGTTGTGTTCAGAACACATCCCTGGGGACTACTTCAGCTTGGACAAATTCCGGGAAAGTTCATTACTAACCTGGACCCGGAAATGTCTCTCAGTTAAAAAGGCCTTAAGGAAGAATGGTAGGTTGCCTCAGAGGCCTAAGGAGTAGGCCTGTGCCAAGATATTATATCTCCAAGTTGTGTCATAAGCCTTCTCAAGGTCGAAAAAGATAGTGTTAACCGAGTGGTTATTAGCAAAGGCATTACGAATATACGTATCCAAGCGCAGCAAGGGGTCAATGGCAGAACGGCCCTTACGGAAGCCATATTGACTAGGGGAGAGATTATTGTGCATCTCTAAATACCACATCAAACGTCTATCAACTAGACGTTCCATCACCTTGCAAACTGCACTGGTAAGAGCGATGGGATGGTAGTGAGAGGTATCACATCCCGTAGTACCTGGTTTGCGAAAAGGGAGAACAATAGCAGACTTCCACAGCTGGGGAACAACTCTTTGCAACCATATAAGATTAAAGAGTCGTAAGAGGACAGGAAGAGCAGACTGATGTAAATGCTGTAGCATACGAATATGTATGCCGTCTGGCCCAGCTGCCGATGATCGGCAAGCAGAGAGTGTTGCCTCCAGTTCTTGAAGGGTAAAAGGCACATTATAAGATTCTTCTCTAAGAGAAGAAAAATCTAAGGGCTTTAACTCGCTGGCAAACTTAGAAGAAAGGAACGAGGGGCATAGATGGAGCCCCTGAGATATGCAGACTAGATGATTAACAATTTCAGTGGCAACGGCAAGAGGGTGTTCTATATCGACACCAGCAACCTGAAGAACAGGAGCCGGGTCGGGGGAGAATTTACCACTTAATTTCCGCACTTTCTTCCAGACTGCACTCATCGAGGAAGCCGAAGTGACAGTAGAAACGTAATCTCGCCAGCAAGTGCGTTTAGCATCACGTATGACACAGCGAGCAATAGCTCTCTTCTGCTTAAAATCAAGGAGTCTCTCTGTGGTTCTGTTATACCGATACCTGCCCCATGCAACGCGTTTCAAACGCACTGCCCGAGCACAAGTAGGAGACCAAGGCACGCACTTCTGAGGATGCTTGCCCGAGGTTTGGGGAATAGAATGTGAAGCCATTGTGAAGATGGAGGACGAAAAGAGATGTAAAACCTCATCAATGGAGGACGAGGTAGGAACCTCATGAAAGGCAGTAAGATGTGCGTAAAGGTCCCATTTTGCCTGGTCAAATTGCCAGCGTGGGCAATGAGGAGGTGGAGAAAACAAAGGGGACTTAAGGATGATAGGGAAATGATCGTTGTCATATAAGTCCGGGAGAACAGACCAGGGAAAGTCAAGGACTGTTGAGGAAGAGCAGATGGAGAGATCGATACAGGAGAAAGAATGAGTTCGAGGATCAAAATGGGTAGGAGTACCCGTATTTAAAACATGGAGAGGAAGAGAAAGCAAGAAATGCCTCCAACTGAATGCCACGGGAGTCACAGTGCAACCCTCCCCAGAGAAAATGGTGTGCGTTAAAATTGCTAAGTAATAGCAGGGGTGGCGGTAAGGAAGAAACCAGAAAATCAACATCTGGGATAGACAATGCCCATGAAGGGGAGAGATATAAAGAACAGAGTGTATACCACTTATTCAAGTGGATACGGGCTGCTGTGTAATTTAGGTGCATTGTTGTACTTACGTGTGCCATGAAAGTTCTTTGTTCACTCTCCAGGTCAGCAATTTGGCCTGCCTTGAATGGGGCAGTTAGTGTACAGCAGTATTCCAGCCAAGAAAGAAGAGAATTATCATAGGCTTAGCATCCCTAGTTTTGAAGGTTCTCATTATACATCCTATCATTTTCCTAGTAGATGCGATAGATACATTTTTGTGGTCTTTGAAGGCAAGATCCTCTGACATTATCACTCCCAGGTCCTTCACATTACTTTTTTGCTCTATTGTGTGGTTGGAATTTGTCATATACCCTGATACAGTTTTAATTGTCCCACGTTTTCCATATCTGAGTAGTTAAAATTTCTCTTCATTGTACTTCATATTGTTTTGAGTGGCCCATTTGAAGATTTGGTTGATGTCCGCTTCGGGTCTTGTGGTGTCTTTGATTGTGGTCACTGTCATGGCAATGTGGGTGTCATCTGGAAAGGAAGTCACGGAGCTGATTACCTGGAGAGGGTTTCAGGGGTCAATGCCCCTGGAGCTCAGTCTGAGACCAGGCCTCATGGTGGATCAGGGTTTGATCAACCAGGCTGTTACTGCTGGCCGCACGCAAACTGATGTATGAACCACAGTCTGGTTGATCAGTTACTGACTTTAAGTGCCTGTCCAGTGCCTTCTTGAAGACAGCCATGGGTCTTTTGGTAATTCCCCTTATATACACTGTGAGGTGTATAAGAACATAAGAATGTAGGAACACTGCAGAAGGCCTACTGGCCCATACAAGGCAAGTCCTTATCAAAACCACCACTACCTAAGAATTTCTTGTGAGTTCATTGCCTTTGTTGGGAGGCAGCTGAACAGTCTTGGGCCCCAGACATTTATTGTGTTATCTCTAAGTGTACTTGTAGTGCCCCTGCTTTTCATTGGGGGAATGTTGCATCTCCTGCTGAGTCTTTTGCTTTCATAGGGAGTGATTTTCGTGTGCAAGTTTGGTACTAATCCCTCTAGAATTTTCCAAGTGTATATTATCGTACTTATGTATGCTGTGAAAGTTCTTTGTGCACTCTCCAGGTCAGCAATTTCACCTGCCTTGAAGGGGGCAGTTGGTGTACAGCAGTATTCCAGCCTAGAGAGAACAAGCGATTTGAAGAGAATCATCATGGGCTTGGCATCCCTAGTTTTGAAGGTTCTCATTATCCATCCTTTCATTTTCCTAGCAGATGGTGTAGATACATTGTTGTTGTCTTTGAAGATGAGATTCTCTGACATTATCACTCCCAGGTCCTTTACATTACTTTTTCACTCTATTGTATGGTTAGAATTTGTCGTATACCCTGATGCAGTTTTAATTTCCTAAAGTTTTCTATATCTGAGTACAGTGGACCCCGAGTTTCGTAAAACTTCACTCCTGAAGTCTGCTCAAGTGCCATTACCGAACGAATTTACTCCCTTAAGGAAAAATTTCACGTAGGTTAGTCTATTTCAGACCCCCAAAAATACACTTCCACAAGAACTTACAAAATTATACTTACATAATTGCACGATTTCCGGGGTATTCGTTAACCGAGGGTCCACTGTAGTTGAAATTTCTCTTCATTGAACTTCATATTGTTTTGAGTGGCCCATTTGAAAATTTGGTTTATGTCAGCTTGGAATCCTGTGGTGTCCTCGATGGAGGTTACTGTCATGGCAATCCGGGTGTCATCCACAAAGGAAGACATGGACCTGCGGCTTACATCTCTATGTCAGATAAGAGGATGAGGAATAGAATTAGAGTGAGTACTGTGCCTTGTGGAACAGAGCTTTTCACCATAGCTGCCTGGGACATTACTCTGTTTACTATTACTCTTTGTGTTCTATTTGTCAGGAAGTTATAGATCCACCTACTAACTTTTCCTGTTATTCCTTTATCATGCATTTTGTGCACTATTACACCATGGTCACACTTGTTAAAAGCTTTTGCAAAGTCTATGTATACTATATCTGTATTTTGTTTATCCTCTTCAGCATCCAAGACCTTGTCATAGTGATCCAGTAGCTGAGACAGACAGTTACACAACCCATGTTGCCCTGGGTTGTGTAACTGATGGGTATATAGGTGGTTGGCTATCTTATTTCTTAGAACCCTTTCAAAGATTTTTATGATATGGGATGTTAGTGCTATCGGTCTGTAGTTCTTTGCAATTACTTTACTTCGACAGGGGCTTATCGCAGTTCTTGGTGAATATGGAGTTCCATGAGTCTGGGTCTGGGAAAGAGTGCATGGGCATGTTATTTTTTGCCGTTTCAAAGTCTTGTTTTGTTAGGATAATATCCAAGATTTTTGAGATGAAAAGATCACAAACACAGCTAGCTCTGAGAAGAGTCATATGAGATGCATATACACAGAGGTCTGGGAGAGGGGTGGGTGTTTTACCCACCCAGAAACTGAACTGTGTTAAGTTAATTTTATGAAGTGTTGTATAAAATTATGCTGCAATTTTTCAATAGTGCAGTAGCCAAAACGTGGAAAATAAACCTGTGTAATATAATGGTCTATGTATTTATAGTTCCATTTTTAATATACAGCCTCTCCTCACTTAATGGAGTTCCATTCCTAAGACCACGTTGGTAAACGAATTCGTTGCTAAGTGAAGAGCATACTATAATGGTAGTGGGTCTGTGTCAGCAATCTTTGATATTGATGAATGGTTCAGAGAACCGACGAGTTGATAAATTAGACACATATGCAACACTTGGATATCTTTATTGAGGAAAAGTTTTGCCACACAGTGGCTTCATCAGTCCATACAAAGGAGAAATATGAAGAACAGGAGGAGTTTGAGGTAATCAGTCCCTCAACCTTGAGTCGATGTCAGTCCATAAATTTTTAAGAGAATACAGCATATGTGCGAAGAGGTAGCTTATATACTGTAGGTAGGAGAGTGTCAGGGGAACGCCTTCCCCTGAACAAAATATTGATGGAAAAATTAATAAATAATAGTAAACCGAAGGATATATAATAAGATTGGTTTTTCTGGATTTTAATAAAATTTAATAGAAATAAAAAAGAAATATATCCGTTGTGGTTCAGGTCTGTTGGTGAGACAGGAGGAGGCAGTGACAAAATGTTGGAGAAATTATACACACACAACCCACACATATAAAAGAGAGGAGCTTACGACGACGTTTCGGCCCAACTTGGACCATTTACAAAGTCACACTGTGACTTTGTAAGTGGTCCAAGTCGGGCCGAAACGTCATCGTAAGCTCCTCTCATTTATATGTGCGGGTTGTGTGTGTATTGTTCCAGTCACAGTATTGTGTCTTTTTGTTACAGTAGACCCTCATTTAGCACGACTTTATGTTGCGCGTTTTGGGTATTACGCGATTGAAGAATTGCGGCACATTTTTATCTAACACGACGTAAACCTTATATTACGCGATTCGCTGGAGGGGAAAAATGTTGAGCCCGCGGTCGCCTGCAGTAGGTTAAACCATTGAGTCAGTGGGGGTCCTACTAAGGGTGGCTATGAGCCACAACAAGTGTTTAATGCTGACGAGACAAGTGTTTTCTGGAAGAAAATGCCAACATGAACTTATATCAGTCAGCAAGAGAAAAGTGCACCAGGCTTCAAGACAGCAAAGGATCGCTTCACCTTGCTCCTTTTGGGTAATGCATCAGGTGATTTCAAGTGTAAGCCCATGGTTATTTACCACTGTAAGAATCCTCATGCTTTGAGGAAAAGGGAATTTGTTTTTCCTTCAGCAATAAACTAGTTTATTCAGGTATACAGAGATAGTTACATTGATTATCTAGATACCAATGTAGTATCGAGAACCTAGGATAACCCAAAGTGTTATCCTAGAGAACCTAGGATAACCCAAAGTGTTATCCTAGAGAACCTAGGATAACCCAAAGTGTTATCCTAGAGAACCTAGGATAACCCAAAGTGTTATCCTAGAGAACCTAGGATAACCCAAGTGTTATCTAGAGAACTAGATAACCCAAAGTGTTATCCTAGAGAACCTAGGATAACCCAAAGTGTTATCCTAGAGAACCTAGGATAACCCAAACTGTATCCTGAGAACCTGATAAATATTTTCCTAGAGAACCTAGGATAACCCAAAGTGTTATCCTAGAGAACCTAGGATAACCCAAAGTTTGGGTTATCCTAGGTTCTCTACACATATGCTGCTATGTATGATAATCTTTGTAACTGTATCTGTGTATACCTGAATAAACTTATAGTTTGCAGGAAGAAAAAACAACCATTCCCTCAAGCGGCCGGTGCTAATGTTGTGGAACAGCTGGGGAGACCACCCGCCTTCCCATGCTACCCCTCCCCCAACAACACCCCACCATCCCAGCATTCGTATTCCATACGCGTCAAGCCAGCTGTGTTTGTCAAGAATAAGAGTGAATTGTGTTTTGATCTTTAAAATTAGTGGCAAGAAAATGTTTAAGCATTTATTAAGTCTTAGAACTAACGAAGAAAAAGATATTAGACAAGACATAACCTGTGGCTGTAATGAAGTGTTACTTTGTACACACAAAAAGATGTAAACATAAGTTTGTGTGACTAACTTACTGAATGACTTGACTGACTGACTTACTGAATGACTTGACTGACTTACTGAATGACTTGACTGACTTACTGAATGACTTGTCTGACTGACTTACTGAATGACTTGACTGACTGACTTACGAATGACTGACTGACTTACTGTGACTGACTGACTTACTGAATGACTTGCTGACTGACTTACTGAATGACTTGACTGACTGACTTACTGAATGACTTGACTGACTGACTTACTGAATGACTTGACTGACTGACTTACTGAATGACTTGACTGACTGACTTACTGAATGACTTGACTGACTGACTTACTGAATGACTTGACTGACTGACTTACTGAATGACTTGACTGACTGACTTACTGAATGACTTGACTGACTGACTTACTGAATGACTTGACTGACTGACTTACTGAATGACTTGACTGACTGACTTACTGAATGACTTGACTGACTGACTTACTGAATGACTGACTGACTGACTTACTGAATGCTTTGACTGACTTACTGAATGTCTTGACTGACTTACTGAATGTCTTGACTGAACTTACTGAATGTCTTGACTGACTTACTGAATGTCTTGACTGACTTAATGAATGTCTTGACTGACTTACTGAATGACTTGACTGACTTACTGAATGTCTTGACTGACTTACTGAATGTCTTGACTGAGAAGACTTGACTGTAATGATGCTTGACTGACTTACTGAATGCTTGACTGACTTACTGAATGTCTTGACTGACTTACTGAATGTCTTGACTGACTTACTGAATGTCTTGACTGACTTACTGAATGTCTTGACTGACTTACTGAATGTCTTGACTGACTTACTGAATGTCTTGACTGACTTACTGAATGAACTGAATATGCTTGACTGACTTACTGAATGTCTTGACTGACTTACTGAATGTCTGTGCACTGACTTACTGAATGAACTTGACTGACTTAATGAATGACTTGACTGACTTACTTGAATGACCTTGACTGAACTGACTTACTGAATGTCTTGACTGACTTACTGAATGACTTGACTGACTTACTGAATGACTTTATTAAAGTTAGAGACACTCAGTACAACTATCGACTTCAGTTCCAGAATCTCTACTATCCACCTCAGCCCAGTAGGGCCACAGCATAACTCTCCACTCTCTTCACAATCATCCACAAACACCAGCACCCACAATTTAAGGTAAATACTATTATTTCTGTTACATTTGTAGTCTTAAGCAGTAAAAACAACATAATACATCACGATAATGAACTACAATTACATATTCTCTTTTATATTTGTAAGATCTGTTGGTCTAAAAAAAAATTGTTTGGCTTTTTGGGGACTCTCAGGAACGTAACCCTATTTTTCCCATAAGTTCTTTTAATTATCTAACACGATTTTAGCTAACACGACGTTTTCAGGAACGTAACTACCGTGCTAAATGAGGGCCTACTGTATTTATTTTGGAGAAATTATGTTGGTCTCCTCCAGGTTGACGTTAAGACAGCGGTGTAGATGGTAAATCTCGATGTTATTGTCTCCTGCGACCAAGAAGTTGGAGCACCACACTGCAGATGTCAAAAGGTGAGATTCTTAACACAACACCCTCTAATGCACGCAAGTTATAGAACTTGAATCAGAGGAATTGCTGTGAATTCCGTAAGTCCAAGGAAATCTTGCTCACTGCTAGCCTCTATCCTGGGAAACCAGTCCAGGAGCAGAGCTGATGGTAAAGAAAATATTCTGGTTACCATAGGCTTGTAAAACATTTAAGATAAAAAAAGGTGTTCCATAATGTCCAAGTCACTACTGGTAACCAAAGAAAACATGGTAATCAAACAAGAAATACTCCTGGTAGTTCGCCTTACCGGATCCGGAGAAGAGTGAAGGTGAAGTGACTTTCCACTCCCAGCCGACACCAGGTAAGTCATACTACCAGGAGTAGAAAGTAAAACCCTCAACAGACACCCGGGAACAAGAGTTTTGCCCCAGCCCGCTAGATGGTAGTGCGGGCTGTAACTCATTAATGATACTCCCGGCTGACTGAACAACCGTAACCCTATTTACACTACTTTTCCCTCACAATACCCCCCTTCCAAAACTTAAGGTCGGAGGCAATAAGTTAAATAACCAGAGGGAAAAGTACTAGGTATAACCTCGGCTCCGCCAACCTGAAAAGTGAGTACAAGAGCCCAGTGTATAAAACTTTAAACTTTTAGGATTGTACTGTGGAATAACATTTCTTCTCCACTGAGGAGTATCTGTAACTGAACTATCAAATAGTTCACTGGATTTCTTGAAAATCCTGGGATTCTTAGTTCTACCTTTTTGTATGAAAGGTAGACAAATTGAACTTGCTCGACAGAATTTATAAACGTCAGAGGACATCCCCGGCCAGAAATATAACTTTCTGATCTTATCTAAGGTCTTCCAATGTGTAAAATGGCCAGATATTGCTCGTTCATGAGTACTTTTCAAAATAGTCTCACGACAATCCCTAGGAATGACTAATAGACTTCTTCCCACATCATTGGGATTGTCAGTGGTCACTATAGTCTTGTATAGAAGATTATTTTTGAACTCGAATTTATACGTAAGGTTTTTTCTTTTAATTACATTGCCACTCAATGCTAGCTTATGGGTTTCCTCTAAGGAAGGACAAGTCAAGGAGACCTTCCAAATCTAGGTGTGACAGCTAAATAGGTTTTCCTTTGGAAAGTACTAAAGGATGGATTGCTTTTTCCTTACATTGAGCTCTGGTAAGGATGTTAACCGTGTCCAGTTGTGGGGAAGATTCAGTCACCTGTGGTATTTCATCAGTTTCTGTGCAGATTGGTTTGGATGACTGCCTCTCTAAGGTTTTTACCGGAACTTCCCGATTATCAGAACTCAGCATTGAGTAATCCCGTTGAATCACTTCTGGAGATGCTAGTAAAGAAACAGAAGTATTAAGTTCAACATCTTTTCCGGAATCATTTGAAAACCTTACACAGTCTAATTCGGATTGGAAGGTAGCCCCTTCTATGTTCCCAACCAAAACAGAACATGAAGTTATTGTGGCCACCACTGCCTCTACCCAACCAGTAAATTATTTGCAGTTAATGAAACATCTGAGAGTAGGAAACACATCACTTCGTCCTAAATAGTCAGTTAATTTAGTACTTTTATACAGAGTTGAATCTAAGTTAGGAAAGAGTTTACTCGAAATAACAATACAAGAACACCCAGTATCTCTAAGAATGGTGGAAACATTCATGCCATTAACAGTACCTTCACTAAAAGGTGCGTTAATATTAGCTTCGGTGAAACACTTCCCAATATTCTCACCTTTTTTCTTGGGACAGTCTGGACGTCTGTGTCCCAATTCATTACAGTTGTAACATTTTACTGGGAATTTCTTAGAGGAAAATGGTTTGGATAACTCAGATTGTTTAGGTACAACAGATTTATATGCACTACGCTCTTTAGGGTAGTTATGAGCGCAGGCATATATATCTGCCGCTCGTGCCATTTCAGAAGCAGTGTGAACGTCGCGTTCTTTAATAAAGATACGTAAGTCAGAGTTAACAGAAGAAAGAAATTGGTCTCTTACCATCAGGTCGCGTAATGAATTAAAGTCATGATCGACTTCGGCACTATCAATCCAACAATGAAACAATCTGAAAAGTGTTGTCAGATACTGCATATAATTCTGATTGGGGGATATTTTAGTGTGTCGAAACTCAGACCTGTAATGATGGGTGGTCTTCTTGAAAGCCTGTAAGATAGCTTTCTTAAGTAGAGGATAATCAGTGATTACGTCACCTGGTAAGGTGGAATATATGTTTAAAGCTGTACCTGATAGAAGTAATCCAAGCCTTGTAGTCCAAGAATCTGAGGGCCACTCACAGAGTGTGGCAGTGTTCTCGAATCTAGTGATATATGCCGCGATGTCATCCTGCTCTGTGAAAGGTGGAATTTGAGGCATCCTAATATTAGATTCGTGGGTAGGGTATTCTAGTACCCCTTCATCTATTTTATGCTTAGATAGCTCTACCTTCTTGGCTTCCAATTCCAACCTTAACTGTTCTAACTCCCTCTGCTTTGACTTTTCTTCAATCTCCTTCATCTTGAAGGTTACTTCCCTTGCCTGAACTCTGTCTTCTCTAGCTATCCTTTCCAGTTCTCTTTTGTCCTCACGAGCAATCCTTTCATTCTCTCGAGCTATTCTTTCCAGTTCCTTTTTCTCATCTCGAGCTAGTCTTTCCTGTTTCTTTTTCTCTTCCCGAGTTAGTTTTTCCTGTTCCTTTTTCTCTTCCTCCATTTTGGCTAAAGCTAGTCTTTCCTGCTCCTTTTTTTCTTCTATAGCCATTTTAGATGTAATATAACTATCAAGATTCTGGCCTGTAAATCCCATGTCTTTTCCAGCCCTTAACCAGAAATCTAAAGACTCCATCTTGAAACAGGTTTCAAAAACCAAACTCAAATGATAACTGAAACGTCTGTTTCAAAAGAGGGACTTTGTCCGCACACTTTCTAACCTTCCCAAAGAAGAAAATGAAATACTATTTTCAACTTGGAAGTACTCTAGTGGGCTCAATAGCCTTCACTGAGATAACTAAACACGGTTCACCCAGGAGGGGTTATTATGGAAGTTCCTCAGGTCCAACAAAAATAAGTAAACTTCTAAACCCAACCCAAGAACGAAACAACTGTAAGTCAAACAGACTACCAGTGATGACTTGACACCTTAACGAACTCACCCTTTTCAACCTTAAATGTAATACTCACAACCAGGTGAACCATCAGAAGTTGTTGCATCCAGAGTCCTATCCTGGCAAGGTCGCCATTGTCAGGGGAATTCCTTCCCCTGAACAAAATATTGATGGAAAAATTAATAAATAATAGTAAACCGAAGGATATATAATAAGATTGGTTTTTCTGGATTTTAATAAAATTAAATAGAAATAAAAAAGAAATATATCTGTTGTGGTTCAGGTCTGTTTGTGAGACAGGAGAAGGCAGTGACAAAATGTTGGAGAAATTATGTTGGTCTCCTCCAGGTTGATGTTAAGACAGCGGTGTAGATGGTAAATCTCGATGTTATTGTCTCCTGGGACCAAGAAGTTGGAGCACCACACTGCAGATGTCAAAAGGTGAGATTCTTAACACAACACCCTCTAATGCACGCAAGTTATAGAACTTGAATCAGAGGAGTTGCTGTGAATTCCCGTAAGTCCAAGGAAATCTTGCTCACTCGTCTAGCGTCTATCCTGGGAAACCAGTCCAGGAGCAGAGCTGATGGTAAAGAAAATATTCTGGTTACCATAGGCTTGTAAAACATTTAAGATAGAAAAAGGTGTTCCATAATGTCCAAGTCACTACTGGTAACCAAAGAAAACATGGTAATCAAACAAGAAATACTCCTGGTAGTTCGCCTTACCTGATCCGGAGAAGAGTGAAGGTGAAGTGACTTTCCACTCCCCAACAGACACCAGGTAAGTCATACTACCAGGAGTAGAAAGTAAAAACTCTCAACAGACACCCGGGAACAAGAGTTTTGCCCCAGCCCGCTAGATGGTAGTGCAGGCTGTAACTCATTAATGATACTCCCGGCTGACTGAACAACCGTAACCCTATTTACACTACTTTTCCCTCACAAGAGGTGCAGCAGTCGTAGGTGTCACAGTTGACCAATGTGGAAGTAGGTCTTGCCCAAGGGTTAGGCAAGCAAAGAATTCCCTGTATTAACCCTTTCAGGGTCCATGCCGTAGTTCTATGGCTTTGAGTTCAGGGTCCAAACCGTAGTTGTACGTCATGAGCTCAGCTCACTCAGATAAGCTTTGAGTGGTAAATTTGGGCCTAGATATGAGAGACTACATCTATGTGGTAAGTGTGCACCACATAAAACAAATCCTGCAGAACACAGTGCATAATGAGAGAAAAAAACTGATGCCGTAATTTTTTATTAAAACAGCGACTTTGCAGTGTTTTTTCGTATACTTTTTATAGTTGAACAGTCGTCCCTCAACTAATGAACTTAATCCATTCCAGGAGCTAGTTCTTAACATGGAAAGTTCGTAATTTGAAACGCTTATTTCCCATAAGAAATAATGTAAATACAATTAATCCATTTCCACCCAAAAATTTTCACCTAAAATTCATTTTTTAAAGAATAAATACTATAGTTTTACATACAGAAAACAATGAGAAATAAATATAAAGCACTAATTATAATAGACAAATGAACAGTTAAATAAGTTTTACCTTTATTGAAGACTCTTGTTGGCGTTTGAGAGAGTCAGGAGAGTTTGTTTGGAGGCAGGGCAAGATAGCCCTTCAATATTACAATAATATCAACTCTACAGCTTATTTATCTAGCACAATTCATCTAATATGACATAATAAACAATATTAATAACATAGAAACATGATATAAACTCTAGAATGAATAAAACATGGCATTGCGAATCTGGAAGGACTGGTGGATTGTGTTGGTGTTATTGTTGGGTATAAGGACTGGTGGAGTGTATTGGTGTTGTTGTTGGGTATAAGGAGATGTGGCAGATTACCGCGCTCTTCTCAGTGTCCCTATAATCTAAAACAACATTGTAGAAGTTAAGATTTGTGTCGTCATTTTCTATCGATTAATCGCTTAACTTACTTAAGTAAGTTTATTCAGGTATACACAAATCCAGTTATACATAGATTATCATACATAGCAGCATATATGTAGAAAACCCAGGATAACCCAAAAAAGTCGAGACAGAGTGACTTATTTCCATTGCTACACTTTATCACTGGCTGGTGCTATAGCCTTTATCAAGTTGTGAAGCTTCTTTGGACCCATGGTGACTTATTTCACAGTGACAATCACTGAACCAGCAATAAACACAACAAAAGTATTGTGAATGTTTGAAAGAGCGCACTGGGTAGTGTCCTGTCCGCCTCAGCGCAGGCGGACAGGTCTGGTATGGTTCGCTTCACGAGTAAATGTTTGCTACATGAGAAAAATATTTTGCGAAAAAAAGCGTTTGTTACACGATTTGTTCGCTATATGGAGCGTTCGTTAGGCGGGGTTCCACTGTATTTGCGATTTCTTGGTCTCATTTGATAGAATGGAAGATATACTACAGATTTGAAAATGATTTTGATTGGTTTTAGTAGTGGAAATGGCTTGAAACTAAGCTCAAAATAGCAGAAATGTTAAATGTTTGCCGATGTTCAAGAGTAAACAAATGACCTCACACGTCTAATATGCGCCAGCTGGTGGGTCTAATATTTTTTTTATTTATTTTTTATTAACACATCGGCCGATTCCCACCAAGGCAGGGTGGCCCGAAAAAGAAAAACTTTCATCATCAGTCACTCCATCACTGTCTTGCCAGAGAACTGCTTTACACTACAGTTATAAAACTGCAACATTAACACCCCTCCTTCAGAGTGCAGACACTGTACTTCCCATCTCCAGGACTCAAGTCCGGCCTGCCGGTTTCTCTGAATCCCTTCATAAATGTTACTTTGCTCACACTCCAACAGCACGTCAAGTATTAAAAACCATTTGTCTCCATTCACTCCTATCAAATACGCACACGCATGCTTGCTGGAAATCCAAGCCCCTCGCACACAAAACCTCTTTTACCCCCTCCCTCCAACCTTTCCTAGGACGACCCCTACCCCACCTTCCCTCCACTACAGATTTATACACTCTCGAGGTCATTCTGTTTCGTTCCATTCTCTCTACATGTCCGAACCACCTCAACAACCCCTCCTCAGCCCTCTGGATAATAGTTTTGGTAATCTCGCACCTCCTCCTAATTTCCAAACTCCGAATTCTCTGCATTATATTCACACCACACATTGACCTCAGACATGACATCTCCACTGCCTCCAGCCTTCTCCTCGTTGCGACATTCATCACCCATGCTTCACACCCATATAAGAGTGTTGGTATAACTATACTCTCATACATTCCCCTCTTTACTTCCATGGACAAAGTTCTTTGTCTCCACAGACCTCAAGTGCACCACTCACCCTTTTCCCCTCATCAATTCTATGATTCACCTCATCCTTCATAGACCCATCTGCTGACATGTCCACTCCCAAATATCTGAATACATTCACCTCCACCATACTCTCTCCCTCCAATCTGATATCCAATCTTTCGTCACCTAATCTTTTTGTTATCCTCATCACCTTACTCTTTCCTATATTCACTTTCAATTTTCTTCTTTTACATACCTTACCAAATTCATCCACTAACCTCCGCAACTTCTCTTCAGAATCTCCCAAAAGCACAGTGTCATCAGCAAAAAGCAACTGTGACAACTCCCACTTTGTATTTGATTCATTGTCTTTTAACCCCACACCTCTTTCCAAGACCCTCGCATTCACTTCTCTTACAACTCCATCTATAAATATATTGAACAACCACGGTGACATCACACATCCTTGTCTAAATCTTACTTTTACCGAGAAATAATCTCCCTCTCTCCTACACACTCTAACCTGAGCCTCACTATCCTCATAAAAGCTCTTCACTGCTTTCAGTAACCTGCCTCCTATTCCATACACCTGTAACATCTGCCACATTGCCCCCCTATCCACCCTATCATACGCCTTTTCCAAATCCATAAATGCCACAAAAACCTCTTTACCCTTATCCAAATACTGTTCACCTATATGTTTTACTGCAAACACTTGGTCTACACACCCCCTACCTTTCCTAAAGCCACCTTGTTCATCTGTTATTCTGCTCTCCGTCTTACTCTTAATTCTTTCAATAATAACTCTACCATACACCTTACCTGGTATACTCAACAGACTTATTCCCCTATAATTTTTGCACTCTCTTTTGTCCCCTTTGCCTTTATACAAAGGAACAATACATGCTCTATGCCAGTCCCTAGGTACCTTACCCTCTTCCATACATGTATTAAATAATAGCATGAACCACTCCAAAACTATATCTACCTTTATCCCATCAATCCCAGGTGCCTTACCCCCTTTCATTCTACCCACTGCCTCACAAACTTCCCCCACACTCACAACTGGCTCTTCCACACTCCTACAAGATGTTATTCCTCCTTGCCCTATACATGAAATCACAGCTTCCCTATCTTCATCAACATTTAACAACTCCTCAAAATATTCCCTCCATCTTCCCGATACCTCTAACTCTCCATTTAATAACTCTCCTCTCCTATTTTTAACTGTCAAATCCATTTGTTCCCTATTTTCCTTGTATCCCATCTACCTTTTACTCCCACTTTAGCTACAACTAAAAAGTGATCTGATATATCTGTGGCCCCTTTATAAACATGTACATCCTGAAGTCTACTCAACAGTCTTTTATCTACCAATACATAGTCCAACAAACTACTGTCATTATGCCCTACATCATATCTTGTATACTTATTTATCCTCTTTTTCTTAAAATATGTATTACTTATAACTAAACCCCTTTCTATACAAAGTTCAATCAAAGAGCTCCCGTTTTCATTTACATCTGGCACCCCAAACTTACCTACCACACCCTCTCTACATGTTTCTCCTACTTTAGCATTTAGGTCCCATACTACAATTACTCTCTCACTTGGTTCAAAAGTTCCTATACATTCGCTTAACATCTCCCAAAATCTCTCTCTCTCCTCTACACTCCTCTCTTCTCCAGGTGCATACACCTGGAGAAGAGAGTACAAATAATATCACCACAAATGTTGTGATATTATTTGTACAATTATTACATTATTGCATAACAGTAAATCTTCCATTTTTTGGTTTGAATAAAAATTCATTATGTGAATAAAAAATGAAAATGGAATTCATTTGTAAAGACTGAAAACGTAACTAATGAACAGAGGAAATGTTAGTTTAGTGCCAGGAATGCCTGCATTGTTTATTCTGCACCCTATTTTGAAATTGGAATATTTTGAACTTTGAGTTAAATTGGCTAAATTACCAATTTCCAGTCACTTTATTTTGTAGTTGAAACAGTTGGCTGGGCGATTTCTTGTGCTCAATCGATAGAATAGAAGCAATACTAGTAAAATAACTAAGAATTTGGTCGACTGGAATAATGTAATTGGCCTAAAATTGGTGTCAAAGTCGGCAAAACTACCGATGTGTAAATATCACTGACACTTAAAAATTTGCAAGAACATAATTTCGTCAATTTTCAATCAAATTTTGTACTTTGTTTTATTACCTTCAAAAAAAGATTCTCTACCATTTCATAAGAAAAAATAAGATTTTTTTTTTTTAAATTCTTGGACCCTGAAAGGGTTAAGATACCCAGATGTTGCTGTGTCAGACAGGATGTAGATGAATGGTTCAGAGAACTGACGAGTTGATAAATTAGACACATATGCAACACTTGGATATCTTTATTGAGGAAACGTTTCACCACACAGTGGCTTCATCAGTCCATACAAAGGAGAAATGTGAAAAACAGGAGGAGTTTGAGGTAATCAGTCCCTCAACCTTGAGTCAATGTTGTCAGTCCATCAATCTTGAAGAGAATACAGCATATGTGTGATGAGGTAGCTTATATACTGTAGGCAGGAGAGGTGCAGCAGTTTAGGAGACGTCACATTTGACCAATGTGGAAGTAGGTCATGCCCAAGGGTTAGGCAAGTGAAGAATTCCCTGTATTAAGATACCAAGATGTTGCTGTGTCAGACAGGATGTAGATGAATGGTTCAGAGAACCGACGAGTTGATAAATTAGACGCTCGTGGGTTCTCTGAACCATTCGTCTACATCCTGTCTGACACAGCAACATATTGGTATCTTAACCCTTTCAGGGTCCGTGCCGTAGTTCTACGGCTTTGAGTTCTGGGTCCAAACCGTAGTTTTACGTTATGAGCTCAGCTCACTCAGATAAATAAGCTTTGAGTCGTAAATTTGGGCCTAGATATGAGAGAATACATCTATGTGATAAGTGTGCACCACATAAAACAAATCCTGCAGCGCACAGTGCATAATGAGAGAAAAAAAACTGAAACCGTAATTTTCGATTAATACAGCGACTTTGCAGTGTTTTTTCGTATAGTTTTTATAGTTGTATTTGCGATTTCTTGGTCTCATTTGATAGAATGGAAGATATATTATAGATACAATGATGATTTTGATTGTTTTAGTAATAGAAATGGCTTGAAACTGAGTTCAAAGTAGCGGAAATGTTCGATTTTTGCCGATGTTCAGGAGTAAACAAATGACCTCACACGTCTAATACGCGCCAGCTGGTGGGTCTAATATACGTTCACAAATGTGGTGATATTATTTGTACAATTATTACAATATTGCATAACAGTAAATCTTCCATTTTTTGGTTTGAATAAAAATTCTTTATGTGAATAAAAATGAATTCATTTGTAAAGACTGAAAACATAACTAATGAACAGAGGAAATGTTAGTTTAGTGCCAGGAATGCCTGCATTGTTTATTCTGGACCCTATTTTGAAATTAGAATACTATTTTGAACTTTGTGTCAAATTGGCTAAATTACCAATTTCCGATCACTTTATTTTGTAGTTGAAACAATTGAGTAAGCAATTTCTTGTGTCAAATTCGGCAAAATCGCTGATGCATAAATATCGCTGATGCATCAAAATTCGCAAGAGCATAATTTCGTAAATTTTACATCAAATTTAGTACCTTTTTGTTTTATTTCCTTCAGAAAAAGATTCTCTGCCGTTTCATAGGAAAAAATAGCAAAAATTTTTTTTTTAAATTCTTGGACCCTGGTGCACACTTTGAAATTTGGCCTATGGGCCCATAGGCAGAAATGTTCG
Source organism: Cherax destructor (assembly GCA_009830355.1). Taxonomy (NCBI): domain Eukaryota; kingdom Metazoa; phylum Arthropoda; class Malacostraca; order Decapoda; family Parastacidae; genus Cherax; species Cherax destructor. The sequence continues at coordinate 57,831 of WNWK01003342.1, read as the reverse complement.
AATTTTGCCGATGTTCAAGAGTAAACAAATGACCTTACACATCTAATATGCGCCAGCTGGTGGGTCTAATATACGTTCACGTTAAATCAGTATTATATACCTTTATTGAAGACTCTTGTTGGCTTATGGAAGATAGGGAGGAGGAGAAAGGGATGATTTATTGTTTGGAAGGGGAATCCCTCTCCATAAGGACTTCAGGTATCAAAGCCCTCTCTGGGGTTACTTCCCTTGTCTTTTAATGCCACTAGAACCAGCATGAGAGTCACTGGACCCCTGTTGCACAAAATAACTGTTCAGAGAGGTCTGCTTCTGGCATCTCTACAACATTTCCCTGAATTGAGACAAGGTTTAGTCATTGAACATATTGCAGATATGCCTTGTTTCAGCTTGGTCAGGATAATATTTCTCCACAAAAGCTTGCACCCTAATCCACATTGCACAAATCTCCTTAATCTCTGAAGAAGGCACCTCCTTCCCTCCCTCTTCTTCCTCTGGAGCAAGTTCCTTAGTTGTGGTCTGTTGCTGTTCCAGATGAAGCTCTTGCAGCTCTTCAGTGGTTAGCTCTTCCCTGTGCTCATCCACCAACTCTTCCACATCCTCGCCACTAACCTCTAACCCCATATTATTATTATTATTGTTATAATCAAAAGAAGCGCTAAACCACAGGGGTCATACAGCGCAGCAGGGCAGGGCAGGATGCAGGGATATTGGGTAGGAAGAGGGAGATGGATGATTAGTAGGGTATGGAGTGCAGCGGGGCAGTGGGTGGTGCAGGGATAGAGGGTAGCAAGAGATTGAGGTAGAAGGGACTGAGGGGAGTGCTAGAGGCATAATCTTCAGAGTTTGTGTAGTAAGTCAGTTGCTGTCAAAAAGTCAATGAGAGAGTCCGGATTAAAGGAGGGCCCATCTGCAAGAAGGGAAGGTAAAGAAAGGGAAGCAGAGTGAAGACGACGTTGGAGGTAAATTCTGTGTGCTCATTGATAGAGTGGGCAGGCCAAGAGAATGTGGCGAACAGATATTGGAACCTGACAATGCTCAAAGAGAGGGACAGGGAGCCTCTCCATGAGATACCCTTGAGTAAGATGAGTGTAGCCGATGCGAAGACAGGAGAGTGTAGTCTCCCAACCTCGACATTGGTGACAAGAAGCAGGCCAAAAACCTATACAGTGGACCATCGAGTTTTGGTCACCTCGGAAATCGAACAATTATGTGAGTGTAATATTGTAAGTGCTTTTGTATGTGTATTTTAGGGGGTCTGAAAGGACTAATCTAATTTACATTTTTCCTTAAGGGAACAAATTCGTTCAGTAATGGCACTTGAACAGCCTTCTGGAATGAATTATGACTGAAACTCAAGGGTCCACTGTACTCGGTTTAATTGAATGAAGTTTGTTATTTAGTAGGTCAGATCAATGTTGTTGCCAAAGGGTGCGAAGGTGGGTAGCAGTGACAGCAAAATAGTCCATGAATGGAACACCTTTATATGAAACTGGAAGGTCATGTACTGCTGACCGCGCAGCAGTGTCTGCCTGTTCATTGCCCTGTACATCAACATGACCAGGGACCCAACAAAAAACAATATCGTTGTGTTTGCTAGAGATTCGGCGTAACCAAAGTTGGATATGAAGAACTAGGGGGTGAGGTGTATCAAATTTTTGGATAGCCTGTAAAGCACTAAGGGAGTCTGAAACGACAACAAATGGTGACACAGGCATAGATACAATACGGATAAGTGCCACAAGAATGGCATACAATTCAGCTGTAAATATGCTAGCTGAGGATAATAGATGCCCCGCACGACGCTGTCTGGAAACACTGCTGCTGATCCGACGCCGGCAGATGACTTAGAACCATTGGTGTACACTGTGATGGCATGGGAATGAGAGCAAAAGTGGTCTAGAAAAAGAGAGCGAGAAACCGCCGTAGGTAGTTGGGCTTTCGCGCAAGGCAGAGAAAAAGAACAGACACAGACTGCAGGAACTTCCCAAGGGGGTAGGGGAAAGGGAGACACCACATGAACATAGAAAGGAGGTAGCTGAAGGGAAGACAAGAGCGAATGTAGACGAAGAGAAAAGGGGGGCCTTAAAGATAGATTTACATGCACAAATGAATGAACTCAATGTTACACTTACCTTTATTGAAGACTGATGTTGCTGGATGGAAGAGAGGGAGGAGGGGAGAGAGGGAAAAGACCCTAATTTTTAGAAGGGGAATCCCCCTCCATAAGGACTCTAGGTACCAAGTCTTCATCTGGGGCCACTTCCCTTCTTTGTCTTTTACTGGAATTAGGACCAGCTTCAGAGTCACTGCACACCTGTGGCACTAAATATCTGTCCATAGAGCTCTGTGTCTGGTGTCTCTTTAAAATGTCCCTAAAATGGGAAAAGATATTGTCATTGAACATGTTGATGAGACGGATTGCAACATCTTCGTCAGGGTGATTTTCCTCCACAAATGAAAGCACCTCACTCCACTTTGAACAAATGTCCTTAATCTTTGAAGAAGGCACCTTACATCTCTCTTCCTCCTTCACTGAAGCAATTTCCTCAGATCTGCTTTGATGTTGCTGCAGCTCAAGCTCTTGCAGCTCTTCAGTGGTTAGATCTTCTTCCACATCCTGGCTACTCACATCCAACCCCATGCAATTCCCCAATGCCACAATACTTTCCACAACTTCCATAGGCTCCTCAGGGTCAGCCCCAATCTGGCCACTACTTTCTCCAAGCAGAGTTCATCATCCTGGAAGTCACTCCCTGCCAAGCTTTATCTATAAGGCCTATGCAATGGAAGATATTGAAGTGATCCTTCCAGAACTCTTTTAGGGTCAATTTAGTGTCATTGATCACATCAAAGCACCTTTGAAACATTGCTTTGGTGTACAGTTTTTTGAAGTTTGCAATGACCTGCTGGTCCATGGGCTGGATGAGAGGAGTGGTGTTAGGAGGCAAGAACTTCACTGTTACAAATTTGAAATCCTTAGACATTTGGTCTTTCAAGTCTCGAGGATGACCAGGAGCATTGTCCATTACCAGGAGGCACTTAAGTGGCAATTTATTGTCCAATAGATATTTCTTCACACTGGGGCCAAACACTTGATTAAACCATTCCAGGAAAATTTCCCTAGTGACCCATGCCTTAGCATTAGACTTCCAAAACACACACAATTTACTCTTGTCAACACTGTAGTTCTTGAACACTCTGGGATTTTCAGAGTGATACACCAGTAAAGGCTTCACTTTGAAATCCCCACTAGCATTACCACACAACATAAGAGTTAGCCTGTCTTTCATAGGCTTGTGTCCTGGCAGTGCCTTTTACTCCTACGTGATGTAGGTCCTCCTTGGCATTTTCTTCCAAAAGAGGCCTGTTTCGTCACAATTAAACACTTGTTGGGGTTTGAAATTTTCCACCTCTACATATTCTTTAAACTAATGCACAAATTCTTCAGCCCCTTGTTTATCTGAACTGGCACCCTCACCATGCCTTACAACACTGTGTATGCCACATATTATCATCATTATTTTTAACCCTTTGGGGTCGCAAGGCCTTCTCCCAAACTCGTTCTCAGGGTCGCAAATTTTTCGGAAAAAAAAAATATTTTCTTTTGAAATGATAGAGAATCTTTTCCCATCATAACACTACCAAAATTATGAAATTTGATGGAAAACTAACAGAGTTATGCTCTAGCAAAGTTAGCAGTATCAATGACATTTATGCATCAGCAATTTTGCCCACTTTGAGCCCTATTTTTGGCAAATTCCAATGTTTCAGTCTATTAAAATTATAGCTATTTCGCTAGAATTCCATTTGTTCTATCAATTGAGTATAAGAAACCGCCAATTCACCGATTGCAACTACCCAATTAGGTGGTCAGAAATTGGCAATTTGGCCAATATCACACAAATTTCAAAAGATGCCAATTTCAAAATAGGGTCCAGAATAAATGAGACAAACATCGCCCGCGCTGCCAGACGAACGCCTAACCCAATCTAAAGGAAATAAAGCCTCCTCCATAGCTTCACTAGTGATACAATGAGCGGAAATCGCAGAGGAACCAAAAACAGTACAGGTATCCCTCAACATTCGCGAGGGTTAGGGGATCAAGAGCCTCGTGAATGTTGAAAAATCGCGAATGTTTGGTGCCCCAATATATTGTAGGGAAATATAATACAATACTGCTTCCTTAACCTATTGAACCATGAACAATCGTAAAACACATATAAACTTCTTAAAATAATGTACTATATACATGTTATTTTGACATGAGCTGGCTGTGGAGAGAGGCCTGTAATAGTATAATTATACAATAGTATTTTATAGTGTTGTGAAGTGTCATGGGGAATCAAGAGTTACTGACACACTGCTTCTTCTCCCTCTGCTGTAGCTCCGCCCACTTTGTAATGATGCCAAATGTTGAATTAAATATGTATACATTAGAATAAAAAATGAAACTCCAACTTCATAACTTTATTTTAATTTGCATAACTCATATATTACAGAAAACAATAAAAAAGTAAAATAAACATACAACGAGTTAAGCTTACAGAAAAATACATTAAATTCACCATCTAACATCGTTACGAAGTGGGAGGAGCTATTGGAGGGAGGGAGAGGCACAGTAACATTCAGTGTCTGGTGAGTCGTCATGGGTGTTGGATGTTAGCCTTAGTGCTAATAAAATGTTGTGTAATTACACTAATATTAGTAATAAAGGTTATCTATCTATTACATTTATTCCAAATTGATATCAGAAACATGATAAATACCCTAGAACTGTAATAAAGATGCTGAAATGAATAATATATGCCATATTATATGAGGGGTAAGAGAGCAGGCACAGACCGCCACCATATGTTTACATCAGGGTAAACATGCCTAAATCCCTCTTGTCGTAAGAACAAATGCAAAAATAGCATTTATTGTTTTTAGAATAATAATAATTTATAATAATTGATCTGGATCAATTTAAATGTTATCAGTATTTGGTAGCTGACATTTAGAGCACTCCACAGCAATTATTATTATTATTATTATTATTATTATTATTATTATATTATTCCCTACAATATATTGTAAGAAAATAATAATATTAATAATAATAATTATAATAATAATTAATAATAATTGCTGTGGAGTGCTCTAAATGTCAGCTACCAAATACTGATAACATTTAAAGTGCTCCAGATCAATTATTATAAATTATTATTATTCTAAAAACAATAAATGCTATTTTTGCATTTATTCTTACGACAAGAGTGATTTAGGCATGTTTACCCTGATGTAAACATCTCATATATGGTGGCGGTCTGCCTGCTCTGTTACCCCTCATATAATATGGCATATATTATTCATTTCAGCATCTTTATTACAGTTCTAGGGTATTTATCATGTTTCTGATATCAATTTGGAATAAATGTAATAGATAGATAACCTTTATTTAGTACATTCATTACTTACTGCTTCCTTAACCTATTGAACCATGAGCAATCATAAAACACATGAAAACATAGTAAAATATTGTACTATATAGTACTACATACATGTTATACTGTAGTTTAATAACAAATAATGAATGAAGAAAACACTCAGTGAGTGAGTGGTGTGGGGGCTGTCTGCCGGGTCGGGGGGATGGTAGTAGGGACGCTTGGGTGGCGGGAAACTTAAATATGATTTGGTGGGTGGGAATTTGGCGGCTGGGAATTTGGCGGCCGGGAATTCGCGAATGTGTGAAGCCCGCGAAAGTAGAAAACGCGAAAGTTGAGGGATACCTGTACCAAGAAACCAACGCTAAGGACTTTGAAACACAACATGTCTACACAACAGAAAGCCGGTGCATCAACAACCCCCCACACCCCCGCTCGGACCCCGACGACAACAATAACATCACCCACCATGGCTGACTCTCCCACCAACCCCACCAGCTTCGTAGGATTCCTTCCTGGGCACCAAGGTATGACTACTCCTGATACTATTAGGGAATACATCTTTGCCCTTGAAGCTGAAAACAAAGACATCAAAGCAAAACTAGTGAAATATGAATCCAAGCTAACTAACCTCGAGATCAAGATCAAGATCCACCTTGAAGAGAAGATTACATCGGGAAGTACTGACACACAAAATACTCTACAAACAGTTATAACCAGTCACACCGATCAAATAACAACTCTGAATATGAAGGTGGAAGAAGCAATCAAGGACTGGAATAACAACATGCACACTCGACTTGATGAATATCTTGATTTTCAAGATGACAAAACCGAACAAGATAACTTGTCTGATGCAGTTATAATAAACAGCAACCACATTCCCAGAGACATAACTCAATCCCAGTGCAAGGAAACTGCTATCAACATATTACAAGACCACCTACAAGTTAATGTGCAAAGGAATGAAATCAAGGAAACACGATTGCTAGGAAAACAAGGTAAACCTAGTATAATGATCAGACTTCATTCATATGATACAAAAAAGAACCTAACTAAATCAGCAATTACAATGAAATGTGGAGTATACATCGAGTGCCTAACCAGGAAACGTCAAAACCTTCTGTTTAGGCTGAGAAAACTTAAACTGGAGAACAAAATCCATCAGTGCTTCGCTCGTGATGGGAAAATACTAGTTCGAAAAGTATCAACAGGTCAGCAATTTTCTATATCAAACGAACGTGATCTCACCAACTTCCTTAGACAAGCTGACATTACCATTACTGATTAGCCTATTGTCCTCAACACATAATATACGTGTGGTGTATTAGTGTATGTTACTACTACTTTGTGAAATTTTTTTGTACTAACTTTATACTAGCTAGTACCAACTACCTCATACACTATGTACTTTACTTTTAGTGCTATTACTTGCTTAAACTTTATAATATAAATCAAATCTTGCTTCTAAGTTAATTTTATATCATATTTACTATCTGTCCATTTAATTTAATCCCCATTTATATATTCTCTTGAAATAGTTCCCAGCAAATCAATACCTAGTACTGCCTTTCATCCAATAATTCCTTTTACTTAAGGTGCTAATTCTGGTGCTAAAGTGTTTTACTCTTTTTATTTACTATTATATTCCCTAAAGTGTTAACTTGTAATTAAGGTGCTATTTTTGGTGCTAAAGTGTTTTACTCTTTTTATTTACTATTATATTCCCTAAAGTGTTAACCCTCATTGTTTACTAATATATTCCCTAGATTTTATTTAAAAAAAAAAAATCTAACTGCCACAGTTCTTTTATTAATTTTTATTATAATAATTAAGGTGCTAACTCAGGTACTAATTTACTTTACTTTCATTGTTTGCTATAATTTTCCCTAGCTCCTTTATTCCCAGCTTTAGTAAACTACCATAGTTCAATTAATTGCATTTGTATAAATTGACTAAGGTACAAATTCACGTGCCAAGAACTCTGTCAAATACCCTGTATCTCTACAAACTCTTATTAAAAATTTGTAATAATCAAATAGTTCCTAAGCATTTATTCTAGTATCATATTATTAAGTTTAGTATTATCTATTCTTCTCAGGTCTAGTTATAGAATCACATCAAATCTTATGATTACAGGAATTGATCCTGATATCAACCTATTATTAAATGACTTACATGATTCCAACAGCAACTGTAACTATTACACAGCAGATCAAGCAAAGACATTACTCAGAGCCAACAATAACATAACTATCTTCAATTACAATGTTAGATCTTTGAGCAAACATTATGATGACCTCACAGCACTACTCCAATCCCTCCAGACCAATATGTCAATCATCACACTCACTGAGACCTGGCTGAAGCCTGATACTACAGATGTCTATGCCATCCCAGGTTACACAGCCATTCACGATTGTAGGACAGATCAGCGAGGGGGTGGAATAGCTATATATTACTCAGATCAACTTGAATGTATCAATAACTCTTGCATAAGGGATGAGCATGGAGAATATATTATAGCTAAATTTAAATCAAAAGACCTGCAAAACCCCTCACAGTGATAAACATCTACAGATTACCACAGTCAAACATTCACCATTTTAGTGAAAAACTAGGTAACCTAATAACTGATGCACACATGAACAAAGACCATTTGCTGCTCACAGGAGACTTCAATATAAATCTCCTACATGACCAGGACCCACAAGTAACAGAATTCACAAACACTATGAGCAACTGCTTGTTACTACCAACAATATCAAAACCTACAAGAATCTCCGAGACTAGTACCTCATTACTAGACCACATCTGGACTAATACTATAGCCCCTCTAAAATCAGGCATCATCACAGACAACACCACAGACCACTATCCGACCTTTCTCATAACTAATCTTGGTAAATTGCCCCTAGATATTACAAAAGTTACCTTCAGACTACATAATGAGTCAGCTGTAAATAACTTTATAACAGCTATGATTAACATTGACTGGCATAATGAGTTAGAAACATATACAGATACTAATGAATGCATCAAGAATTTCCTTAACAAAACCCACCACCTCTATAACAAACATTGCCCTAAAAAAACTAAACAGATCACAGCTAAGAGACTTAACAATCCCTGGCTAACACCCAGCATCCTTAAATCCATTAACAAAAGGCACCAATATGAAAAACAATACAGAAGGGTCTAATAACCAGAGAACAATCCAAACGCTACTCATCAACCCTTACCAGCCTGATAAGGAGATCAAAAAAATTTTATTATAAAAACAGACCCCAGAACAAAAAAGGTGATATAAAAAAGACCTGGAAGACCCTATCTGCAATTCAAAAATAATAAGATAGCAAAAAAACCCCAAATAAAATTTAAAAAGGGGCAGTTTAAACCCCCTCTCTCACCTACTGGGAAAACAAAACAGACTTTGTTTCTTCTCCACCATGGGAAAAAGAAATCTGGGAGTAAAATCCCAAGCTCAAACACCCATCCAACAAAACTACCTCACAAACCCCCCTCCCTAATCGCTTTCCTGGCTCCACCAAAATTGGAAGTTCGCTCATAATCAACACCCTTAAAAAAAGGCGGAGACATAAACAGCCTACCAATTTTTTGTAAAAAAAAGCTTCACAGGTACTGTCCCCAATTATAGAAACCCTATTCAATAAATCCATTGAAGCCCTACCTTTCCATCAATTCTCAAAATAGCTAGGGTCCCCAAAAATCCCAAAGGGGAGGTGATAAAAAGGACCTGAATTATTATAGAAATTTCAAATTTTAAATTTGCTTTCTAAAATCTTGAAAAATTAATTCATAGACAAATCTTTTCCCCTACCTCGTCTCACACAATGTACTAAACCCCCTGTAAATTTTTGGATTCAGGACAAACAAGAGCACAAACGTGCTTTACGCACATGTTGGAGTTAATATATACAGCACTTGAAAAAAAGGTCCCCTGGGAATCTTCATTGATCCCCCAAAAAGTTTTTTGATACATCGACCATGATTTACTGCTCAAAAATTAAGCACACTATGGTAAAAGGGGGCCCCCCCACTCAACACCTAAAATCAAAATTCAAAAGGAAGCCAATAGTGTACACAAATGGACCAAACTCTTCCACAAAACCAATTACAGTCGGGCCCCTCAAGGAAGTGTCCTGGGGGCCCTCCTATTTCTCTTTTACATAAATGACCTCCCCGGAATGCATCAAAAACCCCCCAACAGATGACACAACTTTGTCTTCCCCACCCAAATCCAGTTATACTGGCCAACACTTTTAAACCGAATTACGAAAATATCAACATGGATAAACGACTAACAAATTTACTCCCCAATACTGACAAGACCTACTTCCCGGGTTTTGGAAGAAAAGCCACAAATGTTCCGAAATTTTAAATTTAAACCCGGGGGCTGGGGGAAAAATTTTGGAATCCACCTTGACAGTAGCCTTAAATTCCAAACAATACAACAAATTTCCAAGAAAAATCTGGAAACAGTAGGCATATTATCAAAGATACGCTTTTTGTAATACCCCCCAATTTTCAGTTTTCTCCCTTTTGGTTTTATATAAAAATTTCCCCTTGCCCCCCGGCCCGAAAATTCTTCCCCATTGGAACCCCCTTTTTTGCTTTTTGGAAAAAATTCAACAATTTTGGATCAAATCCCCTTTAAAAAGAAACCCCCTAAAATTTAAAACCACAACAAAGCCCGGCAGTTCCCCAAAAAAAAATTTGAAAAAGGGCCCAAATTTTTCCCAAAAAAAATTTTTTTTCTGAAAAAAAAGCCAAAAAAACCCTCCCCCCCTTAAAGATTTTTTTCTAAAAAGTCAGATTTTATCAAACCTTTTTTTTAAAGAACCCCCCTTTTTTTAAAAAAAATTAAACCTTAAAAACTTTTTTTTGTTTGCCAAAACAAAACTTTATAAAAAAAACTTTTACCTTTTTTTTTTTCTAATTTTTTAAAAACCCCCCCTTCCCTCAAACTCTTTCCTTTTTCCAACCCAAACTTTAAAAATTTTTTTTTAGGAAAAAAAAAAACCCATTAAAAAACCCTTAAACGAAACCAACAAAAAATCATTTTTTTTTGAGAATATTTTCCCTTTTGTTTCAATTTTCAACCTAAGGGGGTAAAATTTTTGTAAAAAGGGCCCCTTTTTCCCAAAATCTGGAATTTTCCCTTTTTACCGGGTAAATTTTTTGAAAATTTCTTGTCAAAAAAAATTCAATTTTCCAAAAGGGGGGGTTTTCCAACTCCCTTTTTTCCACCTAACCCCCCACCCAAAAAAAAAAGGGGGGGGGCCCTGGAATTTTAGGTCAACCTTTCCAAAATAAAAAACAAAAACTTTGGGGGAAAAAATGGCTTTTCAATTGGGGGTTTACTTTTTCCCCTTTTTTGATAATCCTCAAAATTTTTTTTTAATTTTAATATTTTATATTAGGGGTTAAACCCTTTTACTAAAAATTTAATTTTTAATTGGTTCAAAAATTTTGCTCCCAAGGGGTTATTTTCCAAAAGAATAAATTCTCAATTCCTTATTATCATTTTTCAAGGGTCTTTTCCCGGGGTTTAAAAACAAAGATCCCAAACCCATTTTTTTAATAATTTTTAAACAGTAAAATTTTGTCAAATTGAATTGGGAAAGGGGAAACAACAGAAAAAACCCCTTAAAGACAAAATTTTTCATATTATTTCATTTTTTTTTAAGGCTAGTGCTCCCCCTTTTTAATTTTCCCAAATGGGGAAAAATTTTTAAATTTTTTGGCCCCTTCCTGGGGGGGCCACCCCCAATTTAACATTGAACTTCCGTTTTACCCAGGAAAAATCTGAATGAAATAAATTTGTTTGGTTTGTTCAACCCAATTTTCCTCATTGAAAAAATTTTTTATAAATAAAAATTTTTTGGCTGTCCCCAAAATTTCCCGGAATTTTCCAAGTTGAAATTTTGGGGTTTGGGATCCATGTCCTTTTGGGATTTGTTTTTAATTTCTTGAACATTCCCGGGGGCAAAAATTTTCAAAAATTTTTAAAAAAATTAATTTTCTTTAAAGATAAAAATTTTTTCCCCATAATAAACCCACCAAAATTATAAAATTTTTAAAAAAACAATTATTTTTTCCCAAAAAATTGGGGGACCTGAAAAATTTTGAAAAATTTTTAAAAATTTAAATTTTATTCCCAAAATTTAATTTTGCAAAACTCTTTTTTAAAACAAGAGTCAAAAAAGTTTTTTCCCTTTCTTTCCCCCTTGTGGTAAAAAAGGAATTTTCCTTCCCCGAAAAAACCACCAAACTTTAAAAAACCAAAAAATTCCCTCCAAAAATCTGGGCTTATGCCCACCCCCTTTTTCCATTATTTGGGGTTTTTTAAAATTTTTTAACTACTGGGTTTAGGGGAAAACCCTTTTTAAAAAAAGGGTTTAAAAATTTAAATAACCGGCTGAAAAACCCCCCAAAGGGTTAAAAGGTGGTTTTTTATTTTAAAATCCAAAAAAATTTTCCAGCTAATTTAATTTATTCATAAAAAAATCACCCCCTTTTTGAAAACTTCCTTTCACTTAAAAAAAAAAATAATAATTACCTTCAAAAAAATTTTTTTAAAAAAAACTTTTTTTCCCTTTTTTGGGGAAAAATTTTGGATTTTTTTTTTTGGGGGAAAAAATTTTATTGTTCCCCTTAGCCTCAAGTGAGAGTTTTGGGGCATGGTACTAAAAGGGAGGGCCTCTCGGGAAGGAACCCCCCCAAAGGGAAAATGATTTGTTGGTTTAAGGAAAGCTTTCCAAATTTTTCAAACCCTAAATTTTTGGTTTCCTATTCTGACCGGCCTTTGCCCCTTCCAAAAAAGGAAAAAATTTTAATTTTTTCCTTTTACATTTTCTCAAAATAGGGGAAAAAATATACTTAAATTTGTGATGAAACCAAAAATAATTATTAGGAAGGGAAATTTAAAATAATTTTGAAAAAATCCTTAGGTAATATTTTAATGTAATGGAAAACTAAAATTGGGGGGGTGGGAACCCTTAAATGTAATATGGACTTATTAGTAATTTGGAGGGTTTGGTTCCCGGAGTGTAATCCAACCCAACATTGTTTGCCAAAAAAGTTAAAAGAATTTTCCTTTGGTTTTAAAAATTAAAAAAAGAAGTTGGGTTTTTTTAAAACCATAAAATTTTTTAACCTATTTGTTATGCTGACTTTGGTACCGATTACGGAAGGTTAAAAAACCCGGAAAATACGAGGGGGATGACAAATTTACCCCCCGAAAAACTTCCTTATGGGGGAAAAACGGGGCCCCGAATTCTGAATCTTGAACTGAATTAGGGGGGAAAAGATTTATTACTGGAAAAAAGGAATTAACCGAAAGGGATGTTAAAAAAGCCCGGGTTAAAAATTCCAACCCGGCCCGGGCTTCGGGGAAAAATGTTTATTGGGAAAAAAATTCGATTGGGGGATTAGGGAAAACCTTGGTTTGGAAAAAATTTGGAAATGGGAAAAACCCCGCCGCATGGGCCAAGGGGGTGATTTTAAAAAAAGGTTGAAAATTCCTAGTGGGGGGGGGATGGGTTGACTTTTACTTTTAGATGGGGTTGGGTCCCTTCCTTGGAAGCCGCCTGACAACCTTGGGAAGGTGACCCACCCGGTGGTTGAATGGTTTTTATGGGGCCCGGTTGGGGGAAGGCCCGGTTTTGGGTTGGCAGATGAGGCTCCCTTCTTGGGAAAACCTGACCCCTGGGCGGGGGTTGGGCCTTTTTACCCCCTTCCTGGGCCTGGCTTGGCCCCTTACTTTTTTAAATTTTTGGCTTTACTGACTTATGGCCCCGCGGCGGCTTACTGAATGACTTGACTGACTTACTGGGCCAAGGGGGCTGAAATGGGCCAACGGCTGACACTGAATGACTTGACTGACACTGAATTTACGCCAAGCTTACTGACCAAAAAACTTTACACCACTGAATGGCTTTACGCTTACTGGGGCCCGTTTTTCGGCTTAAAGAATGACTTGACTGACTTACTGAATGGCTTGACACTTGGGGGAAATACCCGGGTTTACTTTCAAGAAGTTTGGCCCCCCACTGGGTAAAGGGGCCAAAGCTTGACTGACTTACTGAATGACTTTACTGACTTACTGGGGAAAAACTTTGGCGCTTCTGAAATTTACTGACTTACTGAAGGACGACTGACTTACTGAATACTTGACTGACTTACTGAATGACTTATTCTAATGACCCGGGGAATAAAGGGCTGACTTACTGGAAGCCAAAGACTTTACACTTACGAAGCTTGACTGACTTTTCTGAATGACGACTGGCTTACTGGGGACTTTACTGACTTACTGGGCCAACCGAATGAACCCTGGCCAAACTTAGACACCTTGGGAAAACTTGACTGACTTACTGGGCTGAAAGGGGACTATTTTACTTGGGGGAAACTTTAATACTTGACGCTTACTGAATGGCAATGACTTACTGAATTTCTTGACTGACACTGAATGACTTGGGCGGCTTGACGGCTTACTGGGCCAACGGCTAAAACTGGGTGGCTTGGCTGGCCTTTTAATGACTTGACTGACACTGGGCTTTGGGTTAATGGGAAAGGCTGACTTACTGAATGGCGACTGACTTACTGAATGACTTGACTGACTTACTGAATGGGGGGCTTACTGAAAGGCTTGGACTTACTGGGAAAAAAATGACTTACTGAATGACTTGACTGACTTAATGAGGCTTTGGGTTGGAAATTACTGAATGGCGAAGGCCGCACTTTTGAAAAACGGCGAAATTACTGAATGACCTGGAAAACTGAATGGCTTGACTGACTTACTGAATGACTTGACTGACTTCAGAAAGACTTGAATGACTTACTGAAAGGCTTGGCGCTTACTGGGAAAAACGGTGACTTACTAAGACCAAGGCTTGGTTACTTTAATAAAAACTGACTTACTGAAGACTTGACGGCTTACTGAATGACTTGACTGACCTGGGTGGCTTGGGGCTTGGCCCACTTTGGGAAAGACTTGGCCCCCAACACTGAATGATTTTACTGACTTACTGGGACTTGACTGGCTTACTGGGCCAAAAGGCTGACTTACTGGGCCAACTTGGCTGGCTTACTGAATCCCGGCGACCGAAACTTTACTTACTTTAAAAGGCTTGACTGACTTACTGGGAAAAAGGCTGACTTACTGGAAGAACTTGACTGACTTACTGGGAAAATTGAAACTTACGAATGACGGCTGACACTGAATGATTGACTGGCTTACTGAAATTTAACTTAAAAAGACTTGACTGACTTACTGAATGACTTGACTGACTTACTGAATGACTTGACTGACTTACTGAATGGCTTAAAAATTACTGAATGACTTGACTGACTTACGGGGGAAAAAAACCCCCGACTTACTGAAAGTTTGGGGGGCCCACTGAATAACTTTTTTACCTGAAAAACCCTTTATTTACTGAATACTTGAGGGCCCCAAGTTTAAAGACTTACTAAAGCAACACAAAAGAGCGGCCAAACCCCTTTTACACTGAATGACTTGACTGACTTACTTACCACGGGAAAAAAGGGTTTATTTACTTGATTTGGGGGGTTTGAATGACTTGACTGACTTACTGAATGATTTTGACTTACTGAATGAAAACGACTTACTGAATTGGGGCTGACTTACAAAGAAAGCGAATGGGGTTGACGCTTACTGAATTTTTACGACACTAAAAGGGGTTGACTGACTTACTAAAGGGGACTGACACTGAATGACTTGGCTGACTTACGGGAAAGAAGGGGGTGACTTACTGAATACTTGACTGACTTACTGAATGACTTGGGGGGGTTTTAAATGACTTACTGGGAAAAGGCCAACAAAAAACTTGACGGCACTGGGAAAAGGCTTTCCCGAATGGCGGCTGACTTACGGGAAAAAGGGGGTTTTGAGGGGGTTATTTTGAAGCCCCCCCCGGGTTACTAAAAGGGGTTGGGGCCCCGACTTACTGAATGGCAGCTGACTTACTGAAGACTTGGACCAAAAGGCGAAAACGGGGGGAAAGGGGGACGCAAAAAGACGGCTGACTTACAAAAGGGGGGAAAATGGCTTACTGGGAAATTACTGACTTACTAAAGGGGCCCGCGGTTTCCCCCGGTGGCTTGACTGACTTACTGAATGGCTTGACTAAAATTAAAATTTAATGACTTGACTGACTTACTGAATACTTGACTTTTTTCTGAATGGCTTGAGGCCCAAATTTTAATGGCTTGGCTGATTTGGGGGAAAAAGGGGGCCCTTTAGGGGGTTCTGAAAGGGGACTGACTTACTAAAATTAATGACTTGACTGACTTACTAAATGAACTTGACTGACTTACGGGGAAAACGGCTGACCAAAGGGGAAAGACGGCTGACTTACTGAGGGGTTTGGGGCCCCGACTTACTGAATGACCGACTTACTGAATGACGGCGGGACTTGTTTTGGGCCGGGGGGACTGACTTACTGAATGACTTGACCACTTACTGAAAATTTTACTGACTTACTGAAGCGGCTGACTTACTGAATGACGACTGACTTACTGGGTGACTTGGCTGACTTACTGGGCCAAGCCGGAAGCTTACGGGGGCCCAAAAGGCCCCGGCTTACTGGGCAGCCGGCGGCTTACTGAATAAAATTTATTTTTTCTGAATGGCTTGACTGACTTACTGAATGACGGCTGATTTTAAAACTGACTTACTGAATGACTTATTACTGAATGGCTTGACGGCTTACTGAATGACTTGGCTTACTGAATGACGGTTTACTTCCCCCGGGGCCAATGGGGGGTTTCACAAAAGGCGGCTGACTTCTAAAAAGGAAGGGGCCCCGACTTACTGAAGAGAAACCGGTGACTTACTGAAAAAGCGCTGACTTACTAAGCGAAGAAAGGGGTGGCTTACTGAATGGCTTGACTGACTTACTGAATGAGGGGCTGACTTACTGGGTGGCGGCTGACACTGGGCCAACGGTTTTACTTACGGGGGAATGACTTACTGGCGACTGACCAAAAGGGCCCAAACTTACGGGGCCCAAAACGGCCGGCTTCGAATGACTTGACGGCTTCCTTTTGGGGGTGACTTCCCAAAAGAAGGCGGCTTCCCCCAAGCTTTATGACTTCAAACCCCCTTTTACTGACTTACTGAAGGGTTTCCCCGTTTTTCTGAAGGGCTTAAAAAACACTAAAGGGCTTGACTGGCTTACTGAAACGACGGTTTACTTATTTTAAAGGCTTACTGAAATTTTAATGACTTGACTGACTTACTGAATGACTTGACGGCTTACTGAAAGGCGGTGACTTACGGGGGGCCAAGCGGCTGACTTACTGAATGGCTTGATGACACGGGGCCCCGGGGGTTTTACTTACGGGGGGCCAAGGTTTTACTTACTGAATATTTGGGGTGCCCTTTGCCCCCGGGTTTCAAAGACTTGACTGACTTACTGAAAAAAGAACTGACTTACAAAGACCAACGGGGGCACTTACGGGGCCCCAAAAAGCCCCCCTTACGGGGCCCAAAAAGGCTGACTTACTGAATGGCAATAAAACTTGACGCTTACTGAAGGGCTTGACTGACACGGGGCCCAAAATGACTTACTGAATGACTTGACTGACTTACTGAATGGTTTGGGCCCTTTTTGCGGCCCAAAAAGGCGGGCCCCTTTATTTTGGGGGCCAAGAAAATGACTTATTTTTGGGGCCCAAAGCTTGACTGTTTTTTCGGGAAAACCAAAAAAGCTGACTTACTGGGAAAAGGCGGCTTTTTGGGCCAAGTTTACTGATTTTAAAATTTGGGGGCCAAAACGGCTGACTTACTAAGACCAACGGCCCGTTTTACTGCCCAAAGCTTGGCAAAACTGGGCGGCTTGACTGGCTTACGGGGAAAGGCTTGACTGACTTACGGGGCCCAAAAGGTTTTACTTACTGAAAAAGCTTGACTGACTTACTGAAAAAAGGCCCCGACTTACTGAATGACAGGGCTTCAGACCAACGGTGACTTACTGTTTACTTGCCCCACTGAATGAAAGCTTGACTGACTTACTGAATGAAAAAATGACTTACTGAAAACGGCGCTTACTGAAAACGGCGGCTGAATGACTTGAAAAATTTTAATGACGACTGACTTACTGGGGGCTTGACTGACTTACTGAATGGCGACGCTTACTGGGCCAACCCGACTTACTGGGAAGCGGCTGACACTGAGAAAAACTGACTTACTAAAAAAGGCTGACTTACGGGGTTTAACCCGAATGACCGGCTGACTTAGGGGGAAAAGGCTGACTTACTGGGTGGCGGCTGACTTACTGAATACTTGACTGACTTACTGAATGGGGGTGGCTTACTGAAGGGGCTTGACAAAATTACTGAATGACTTACTGAAAAAGCTTGGCTGACTTACGGAAAAAAAGGCTGACTTCTGGGGGCTTGGGAAACCCGACTTACTGGGAAACTTGACTGACTTACTGGGTGATTTTACTGACTTACTAAATTTTCGCTGACTTACTGAATGACTTGACTGACATTTTACTTGAATGACTTCTGAATGACTTGACTGACTTACTGAATGGCGGCGACTTACGGGGAAAGACTTGACTGACTTACTGGGGAAACGACCGGGGCCCCGGCTTACTGAACGGGGGCCCGGGGTGACTTACTGAATGGTTTGGGGCCCCCGCTTGACTGACTTACTGGGGGAAAAAAATGACACTGAATGATTTGGGGGGAATTTTAAATGACTTACTGGAAACCCCCGGGTGATTTTTTTGGGCCCAAAAGGTTTTACTTGGGGGGGCCAAAACGAAAAACCTTTATTTTGGGGGCCAAAACGGCTGACTTATTTTTGGGCCCAAAACGGCTGACTTATTTTTGGGCCCAAAGCTTGACTGACTTACTGGGTGACTTGGTTTTACACTGGGCGAAGCGGCTTACTTGGAAAGGGGCCCAAAACTTGACTGGCTTACTGAATGGCTTGATTTTCCTGGTTTGAGGCCCCGGCT
Organism: Cherax destructor; assembly: GCA_009830355.1. NCBI lineage: Eukaryota > Metazoa > Arthropoda > Malacostraca > Decapoda > Parastacidae > Cherax > Cherax destructor. The sequence continues at coordinate 39,395 of WNWK01003342.1, read as the reverse complement.
TTGAAGCGGTTACGGGGGAAGCGGCTGACTTACTGGGGGCTTGACTGCCCACTGAAAAAAGGCCCACTTACTAAAAAATTGACTGACTTACGGGGCCCAAAAGGCCGCTTACTGAATGACTTGCCCCGGCCCCCCACGGAAACGGCGGCTTACTGGGCCAAAAAAATGACTTACCATGACCAAAGGGGTTTTACTTTGGGGGACGAATAAGCGGCTTACTGAAAGGCTTGGCTGACTTACTGAAAACTAAAATTTGGCTTACGGGGCCCCGGCGGCGGCTTACTGAATGACTTGACTGATTTAAAATGAATACTTGACTGACTTCTGAATGACGCTGCCCCGAATGGCTTGGAAAATTACTAAAAGGGCCAAAAAGGCGAACTTACAAAGTTTTAGACACTGAAACTTGGCGACTTATTTTTGGGCCAAGGGGGTGACTTACTGAATGACTTGGCTGACTTACTGAATGGTTTTGACTTACTGGGCTCCCATTTACTGGGCAAGGGGCTAAAATTATTTGGGGCCAAGCGGCTGACTTACTAAAGTTTAGTTTTAAAAGGCCTGAATAACCCGGGGTGACTTACTGAAAACGGCTGACTTACTAAACGGCTTGGCGGGCCCCTGAAAACGGCTGACTTACTGGGGGGCCCCCGCCGGGGTTACTAAAGGGGGTTGGCCCCCCTTACTGAGCGGCGGCTGACTTACTGGGCGGCGGCTCCCCACTGGGGGGCGGCTGACTTACTGAACGGCCCCGGTGACTTACTAAAAATTTGGGCTGACTTACGGGGTGACTTGACTGACTTACTGGGGGCGGCTGACTTCTGAATAGCGGATTTCGGGGAAAAAGGCTGACTTACGGGGAAAGACTTGACGATTTTTCTGAATGACCCCCGGTTTAACCCCCAATTTTAAAAAGCTGACTTACTGAATGGGGACTGACTTACTAAAAGGGTTGACTGACTTACTGAGGGGCCCCGGCTGATTTCTGAGGGGGTCCCAGATTTTTGTATAGTCGCAATCCCAAAAAAACCCCTTCTCTTAGATGTAGGCCTATCAGCCTTCTGGGCAAAAAATTTAGGCCTAGAATTTAGGAGTAGTACAGTGGCCCCCCGGTTAACGAAATTAATCCTTTGGGGGGATTTTAAAACTGAATCTTTGTTATCTGAAACCTTATTTCCCATAAAAATTTGAAAACAATTAATTGTTCCCCAAAAAAAAAAAAAAAAAAAACACTCAAAAAAAAACAACAATAACATTTACTTACCTTTTTGGGGGTTTTTAAAAAATCTGGAAGGTAGAGTTGCTTTGACAGGGGGGGGGGGGTTTGGTTTTTGGAAAAAAACCCCCCAAAGGACTTCAGGCAAGGGGGTTTTTTGGGGTTACTTCCCTTCTTTTTTTTTTTAAAGCTACACTCCCTGCATTTTTTGCTACATTTTCCCCGGAAAAACCCCTTTTTTCCCCCCCCCTGCTACACCCCCCCCCCTGCCTGCTACACTCCCCCCGCCTGCTACACTCCCTGCGTGAATGCTCACTCCCTGCATGAATGCTACACTCCCCCCCCCTGCCTGCTACCTCCTGAATGCCTGCTACACTCCCCCCCCCTCCTGCTCCCCCCATGCCCCCCCACCTCCCTGCATGCCTGCCCCCCCGAAAGCCTGCTCATCCCCTGCATGCCTCTCACCCCTGCCCTGCCTGCTACACTCCCCATGCCTGCTCCTCCCCGCATGAATGCTACACTCCCTGCATAAAGTACACCCCCCTGCATGAACCCCCCACTCTGCTAAAAGCTACACTCTCTGCATGAATGCTACACTCCCTGCATGCCTGCTACCACTGGGGGCCCTAAAGGGGGCTTTGGACCCATGGTGACATTTCACAGTGACAATCACTAAACCACCAAAAAAGACACCAAATATATTGTGAATCTTTGAAAGAGCGCTAGGTAATGGTTTTCAATGGAAAACAATGCTTCACTGGCGTCCTGCGCTTGCGCGGGGGCAGGCGGACACGTAAAACCTTTCGGTAACCGAGGAATTTTGCTAACCGATTCCAAAAAAAAACTTACGTTTTCCGAAACTTTTTTGGGGGCCTTTCGTTAACCGGGTTTTCCCCTGTACTAGGTTTGGAACCCGAACTCAAAGCTTTTTAGAACTACGGCACGGCCCCCAAAAGGGGGTTTAAATGCCTGCCCCGTGCCTTCTTGAAATCAACCTCCTGGGTGCCAGGGTTTTTGGGGGGATATGAAAAAATATCGTAATGAACAGACCAAAATCTGTTTCCCCGAAACACAGATCTGAGATTCATACAGGATGCTTATGTGGGAGCTCTGGGATGGGGGGGGGGCGGGGGAAAAAACTAGGCCTCCCCCAAAAAGGGCCAAAAGTCTGTCCCACGGGGGAGACTGCTAAAAAGGGGAAAAAAAACCCCCCCAAAGTGTTAGTTGAGAATATACTGCAATTTTGCATTAGTGTAATTGATAAAAATGTGGAAAAGGGAAACCGTGGTAATAAACGGTCTCTGTAACACACAAAGTATTATAATTGGTTCCCCTTTGAAAATGGGGGAAAATGTTTTTTTTTATTTTATTAAAAAAATAATAAAAATTTGTCTTTTTCCCCAAATTTATTATAAAGTAAATAATAAAAAAAATCTTACTTTTTTTTTGATCAAAATTTAAAAGGGTTTTCCCTCAGTCATTTCTTGTGAGTGTTATTCAAGCGTCATGGACATTTGTGAGCCCCCGGGGCATTGTAAAAGTTTTTCCTTCCATTGTCTGTTATTTCTTGTGGAAAAAATTTTATTCAACCACGGGCATTTGTGAGTCAGGTCATTGAAACCCAAAACTGTCTTCCATTGTCTGTTATTTCTTGTAAAACATCACAGACTTTTTAAGTCAGGTCATTGTAAAATTTTTTTCATTGTCTGTTTTTTCCCCTTTAACAACAAAAAAAAGATTTTTCCGTAAATGTCAAAAAAAAACAAATTATCAGGATATTTATAAGCAACCTTTTATATTTTTAAATGTTTATACTGTAGTGTATTTTTATACTGTAATAAACAGAACAGAGGGGGAAAAAAAAATGTAATATACATTACTTAGGTTTGCATACTGGTCGGACAGCTGGTGCCCCCCAAAAAAGTGGTCATTAAACAGGTCGGTCATTAAGTGAGGGGTGCCTTGTTGCTAAGAGTAGTTTTTTCCCAAAAATTTTTAAAAAAAAACATAGTTCTGTAAACATGTATATAACAATACAATTTTTATTTCTCTGGAAAGGTTACAATGTGTGATTTACATTTTATAAAATTTTGTTAAAAAAGTCACTATCATACCTGAACATTTCTGGCAGATTTTAAATTAAAAAACCTTTTTTTAAAAAAAAATCATAGGCTCCCTTTTCTAGATTTTCAATTATTCATTACAGTGGACCCCGAAATGGGAATTTTTTGTTTTTCCAAAAAAATGTTCAAATTTCCCCCTTTCCCCAACAATTTTTCCCTAAGGGAAAAATGTAAATTAGATTAGTCCCCTTTTTCCCCAAAAATCCTTTTAAAAAAATTTTTAAAAAACTTCAAAAAGGGCGGGTTTTGGGGGGGGTTCGGTTTTTTGGGGGGGGGGACTGTAATGGACCCTCAGTTAAACCCTCCCGAAGCCTGGGAAGTGCCATTACCAAACAAATTTGCTTCCCCAAAAAATAATGTCACGTAGGTTAATTTTTTCAGACCCCCAAAAATACACTTCCCCCATGCACTTAAAAATATTATACTTACATAAATTTTAAATTTTTTGGGGGGGTTGTTAACCCGGGGGCCCGTATTTTTTCTATTTTTTAAAAAAAGGGGTAGCCCCAAAAATTTTTTTAAAAAAAATTTATAGTAGTGAGGTAAAAAAAAATAACAGTACATAATTTTTAAATTTTTACAATTTACAATGTTACAGTTTTTTAAAAAAAGTACTGTCATATGAAAACACACCCCCCATCCCCGGGGCCCCCGGGGCAACCGGGATCTAATGATGCCTTTTGTCTATTCCCTCAAAAGGGGGGCTCAGAGTGGACAAAAGTATAAGAATACATAAACAAATAAAAGGGGGGAAAAAAATAGAAAAATTTTGGGGGGAAAAAAAGCTGAGGGGTATTGTGTGTACAGTGGACCCTCGGTTAATGAAAAAAAAATTTTTCAGAAGCCTGCTCAAGTGCCATTACCGAAAAAAATTTTGTTCTTAAAAAATAATGTCATGTAGGTTAGTCTATTTCAGACCCCCAAAACTACACTTCCCCAAAAACTTAAAAAATTTTCTTACCTTTTTTACCCCATTTTTCCGGGTTCTTAACCCGGGGGCCCTTTTTTGGAATATCTGCCCCCCCGCTCTTTTAACAGTGGAAGAGATGGGGAAAAAAAAATTTATGGGAGAAGCTGGGAGTGTATTGTTAAATTCTGCTACCACCCGCTCTTTTGGGTGGAAAGGAAAAAATAAAGTCATAGCAGAAGGAAGAGACACAGGGGAATTTTTGGGGGAGAGCAGGATGGGTAGAACAAAAAGGGGGTTTGGGTTTTCTAAGTAGTGGTTTTCAGGGGGGCTTTTTTTGGGTTTTTTTTAGGCAGCTTGAAAAGGGTTTAACCCCCCAAAAAAAAAAGGGATCAATAAACTTCCCAATTTAACCCCCCTTTTTTGGGGCCAAAAGGGCCCTTTTTTTGGGAAGGGGGGGGCCCGTTCCAAGAATTTTTGAAAAAAAAAAAAAATTTTTTCAGAATTTCCCCCTTTTGAAAAAAACCCGTTCCTGGGTTTAAAATTTTTTTTAAAAAAATTTTTTTTTACAAATAATAAAAATTTCCCTCTAACGCCACCAAAATTGAAATTTGATCGAAAACTCGGTTATGCTTTGGTTTCGTATCAATGCATTTCGTCAGGTTTTTTCCCACTTTGAGCCCTATTTTGGAAAATTCCCCAAGTTCAGTCTACTCAAATAATAGCTATTTTGTTTTAAAAATTCCTTTCTTCTATAAAATCGAAACCGCCTATTTATCAATTTCAACTCCCCAAAATAGTGGTCGAAAATGGAAAATTTGGCAATTTCCCAAAATTTAAAACGATGCCAATTTCAAAAAGGGGCCCCAGAATGAACAAGAGGGGCTTTCCCCCGGCACTAAAATAACATCTTTTCTGTTCATTAGCCCGTCCCAGGCCCCCTTACATTACTTTTCTTTTCATTTTAAATTTTTTTTTCTACAAAAAAAGAAGATATACTGTTATGTATAAAACCCCTCATTGAAAAAATGGTATAAATAATATCACGCACTTGTGCAAGAAATTAACTACCCAGTTATGTGTATTGGGCTTGGTGTTTTTTATCTCTTGAACATCGTCAAAAAAAACATTTTTTTTACTTTGAGCTAAATTTTCCCACCATCATTGTAAAACCCAATAAAAATCATCCCCCTTTCTGTGATATATTTTCCCCTTCCCCATCAAATGAGACTAAAAAAACGAGAATACATCAATAAATACCATACGAAAATAGCTGCAAATGCGCTGTTTTAAACCAAAAAAAAGGTCAGAGTTTTTTTTCAAATTATGCAGTGTGTAATGCAGGAAATACAGTGCACACTGACCACATAGCCCCCTTCTTTCATATGTAGGGCTAAGCCGTTTCCCCTTAGTTTGAGGCCGCTAGAATATGCAAAAATGTTGTATTTTAAAGGAAATTTTTAATTTTATATTTCAAATTTTTATGACTGGACATGTTCTATAGGTGGATGCGAAGCACTTTGTGTTGGAAACGGGTCAGTGCCTTGAGAGCCATACTGCTCAGTCTGAGCTGGGCCCCCCTTCCCCCAAATCCCCTGACCATATGGTACAGGGTACCACATGGGTTTTTGTATGTTTCTGTTAAATACTGACAATGGGGCAAGGGGGCCATATTACAGATACCCCGGGTCCCTTGGAAATAAGTCACCTTGACTTTTTGGGTTTTTCCCAGGAGCTTTCCCTATCTTATTTTAAAAAACTAAAAACGTAACTGTATTTTGTACACCTGAATAAACTTACTCAAGCACATGTGGCATCATAAGTAAGTTTAATCAGGTACTCCAAAAAATTACATACCTGAGCTATGTTTTTGGGGCCTAGGATCCCAAAAATCACTTATTTCTAATTGGGTCCCTATTGTGCCATATGGTATATTTCCCTTATTTTAATGTAATGTGGGGTACCATATGGTACATTGTACCTTCCATTTATGATATGGTACCATATGGTACGTACCATTGTACCTATGGTTTAAAACCACAGAATTCCTCTTCAGCTCCACTTCCCTCATTCTTAGAACTACAAGTTGGGAAAAAGGGGAGTCAGAATTCCCCGGGGAGTGAGCTTCCTTTCCGCCACACAAAGCTACTTGGCGACATTCCCCAATGCCATGCGGGCTCCCAGGTTTTTTTATAGTGTGCACATGACCACGAGACCCCTTCCTTTGATGTAGGTATATCAGCCTTCTCGTGCTAAATTTGAGACCGTATATTATACCAACATTCTTATATGGGTGTAAGCTGGGTGATGAATATTGCAACGAGGAGAAAGGGTGGAGGGTGGAGATGTCTGTCTGAGGTCAATGTGTGGTGAATAAATGCAGAGAATTGGAGTTTGGAAATTAGGAGGAGTGCGGGATTACCAAAAATTTACCCGGGGGCAAAGGGGGGTTTTTGGGGGTTTGGACATGTGAGAGAAGGAACGAGACAGAATAACTTTAGTGTATAAATTGTAGTAGGGAAGGCGGGGTGGGGTGGCCCAGGAAAGGTTGGGGGAGGGGAAAAAGGGAAATTTTGTGTCGAGGCTTGGACTTCCAGCAAGCTGGGGAGCGTATTTGATGGGGTGAATGGAGACAAATGGTTTTTTAAAATTTACATGCTGTTGGAGTGTGAGCAAGTAACATTTATAAGGGATTCAGGGAACCCCGGCGGCCGGCTTGAGTCTTGGAGATGGGAAGTACAGTGTCTGCACTCTGAAGGGGGGTGTTAATGTTGCGTTTTATATTTGTAGTGTGCCCCCTCGGGAAGACAGTGATGGGTGAATGATATGAAATTTTTTTTTTTGGGCCCCCCTCCTTGGGGGGAATCGCCGATGTTTTAAAAAAAAAATAGAATTTGGCGTAGTACTCCCTTTTGGGACCCAGAACTCAAAGCTATAGAACTATGACACGGACCAAAAAGGGAAAAACCTTTTTTAACCCAAAATGGTAAACGTATATATCTTAGTTGCTACTGCCCCAAAATTTACATTTTTTTCCCCTCCAAATTTGGCATGATTGGCCTGAGATGCCTATCAGCTAGAATGGGTCTTAACACTTAGTGTGCTCTTTTTAAAAAAAATCGGGGCCACTTAGTACCTTGTGGGGGCCCAGTTCAAATGGCGCCAGCTAGAGCAAAAGGGGAAAAACCCTGGGATTCATTGATTTCATGTAGTATTAACTCTCACTTTTTTAAAAGGGGAAATGATTTTGCCCCCAGTTTAGTGACTTTGAGGTGAATGTGGCCAAAAGTGTCGAGGAAATATAAAAAACCTCGATAAAACCCATGTGCAACTATTCAACCTCAGGTTAAGGTTTTTCCTGAGTGAAAAAAGGGGTTTTGGGCAAGAAACCTGAAGATGCTTAGAATTTGTATTTCCTTTACCAAGCAGTTAGATTAATATCAGATTTTTGTCTTTTCCCCCCTTATTAAAAAAGGTTTTACAATTTTTTATATATACAAAAGTACTGGCCCCCGGTTGAACACCCGGAAAATCTAAAATTATGTAAGTATAATATTGTAAGTGCTTGGGAAGCATTTTTTGGGGGGTCTAAATAAAAACCGTGCATTATTTCTTAAGAAAGTAATGTTGGATGGCCAACGGGCTTCTGGAATGAATTTTTTCTTACCAGGGTCTTAGTATTAGTGCCGCCATGGTTGTCTAGGCTAAACAGCAGCCAAAAGACAGAAAACCTTCCACAACCGCTCTATGCAGGAATTCCAATGACAAACTGAGTGGTATCCATTCACCTTTGTCATTGTTAAACTCGCATTTTAATTGGCTAAACCCAGTGTTGTTTGATGATGGGCCCCAGGGAAAAAATTGTGGTTCGCGGGTTTGGGGAGGGAGCCTATGTGGGTGTGTTTAACTCTCCGAAAAAAGTTCTAGTGGCCCCTCGGTTCGAATACCCCCAATCGTGCAATTATGTAAGTATAATTTTGTAGTTCTTGTGGAATGTATTTTTGGGGTCTAAAATGATCTACGTAATTTTTTAAAAGGGGTAAATTCGTTGGAATAAACAACTTCGGGGTGAATTTTAGAAACTCGGGGTCCATGTCTCTTTGCATCCCCCCCCACCCAAGGGGGGCTCAGGTGGGTTTCCCACCTCAAATGCCACCATGGCACATTATAATAATGAGACCCCCTTTTCCCCCTAAAACCCCCCCTCTTGATAAAGCTAAACTTTCTCGAGACATAAAGTCGGCTTTAAACTTAAAGTGAGACAGCATAGGGCTGCGTAGGTCAAGGGCCGCGGTCTGTAAAAGGGACCTCCCCCCAAAAAAAAAAAAAAACCCAGGGGAAAAAAAAAAGGGGTGGTTGAACCAAAGTCCCTAACCCCTAACTAAATCTGACTTCTGGACAACACATCAGCTGCGTATTTTTTGCCAGCGTGTAAAATTTTTTTGGGTTGAACCTAATACCCCAACTCATGAGTCTGGTTTTTTTGTTTTTGATGCATTGGATGAAAACCAAGGGTTGTGCGTTGTAGATGGTGACCACCTGGAGGACTGGCTCACGTAGACATAAAAAAACTCTAATGCCAGAAGTAGAGCCGGGGGGCTCCTTCTCTATTAGTAGGCCCTCTGGGGGTTGGTTTTGGAAAAATTCCCGGCTCAACCCATCATCCCCAGATTGCAAAGCCCCCCCCCTCCAGATCCAAAACATCTGCCTGAAAAGAAAGGTTTTGAAAAGTCTGGGACAAAAAATGGGTCAGTAAAAAATCTCTTTGTTTTTAAAGCATCTTGACATTCTGGGGCCAATTAAAGGGAACTTTGTGACTGGTAAGTGAGTTTGATGCAATAATATCTGCAAATTTTTACAAAATCTTTTAAAAAAACCCCCCAAAAACGTTAAGGGTTTCCCAGGGGGGGCGGGATAATTTTAATTTAAAAATTTTTTAAATTTGGGGCCCTTTTCCACTACCTCCATGGCCCAAAAAAATTTTAGATTTGGCCAAAAAGGGTGCTTTGAAAAATTTCATTTAAATGAAATTTGGAAGGTCTAAAAAGGGCCTTAAGCCTAAAAATGTTGGTCCCAAGTGTCCGACACAACAACTATATCACCTAGGTAGCGGCCGTGCCTTCAAGTTCTTTAATAGCCTGAGGAAAGTCTGGAATGATGCAGGAGAGTTTTCATTCTGAAGGGTCATGGAATTCGAAGGCGAGATTTCCTTCCCCTTTTCTGTTAAAGGTACTTGATAGAACCCTTTAAAAGGAGGCCCCAAATTTTGGGTACAAAGTAGCCTTACCCCCAAAGTCGATTAAACATCCAGATGTGGCAGAGGGTGGCATCTGCAATTGTGACCTCATTCACCTTATGGTAATCTGTCACATTAAACCCCCTATCAGCTTTGTTAACAAGGATGCGTGAAGCCCACGGTGTACCCTCCACAAAAACCGTTAACAAAAATTCTACCTCCTGTTGAAGTAGCCTCTGTTTTCAGGATTAGCTCTTTAAAGGGGGGAGTTTAATAGGTTTAGAGTTTCCCAAAATCTACATCATGATACCTAATGTACATTTTTTGGCACACAAAAAATACCCCGGATAAGACTGAATGATTAAATTAGTTCTTGGTTTAAAACCCAACAAAGGGTTTGGGTCCTTGGGGGGACCAATTTGGGGAATTTTTCATTAATCTCAGAGTGCGAGTCAGGGTCATCAGGGCGAGGACAAGTCATTTGGGACTTTATCTGGTGTTTAAAGGCTTTAATTTGATTAATGTGGTAAGTTTTGTTTTTTTAGGTCTTGTCAAGGGAATCCCCATAATTTACATCAGATAATTTATTATCATTGGTCCTGTAAATCTAGTTTTAAAAGGTGTGGCCAATAGGCTCCTGTCCAACACCTTATCCTAGATGGAAGGACGAAATTTTGAGTTTCTGTCATACCTCTGTTTCATCGTATTCTGAGCTGCCTTCAAGTTAGCCTTAGCCAACGCTGCTCCCCAACCTTAAAGGGGGTTGTAGCGGGTTGTGGGGGCTCTTCCCCCACCCATCCTTCTTTGGACCCCAAGGGACCTCATACATTGTGCCCAAATATCACAAAAAAGGACTGTCCCCTGTGCTCCCCCGTTTCTCTCAGGGGGAATAGCAAAAAAAGGGGAAAATCATGCAAAATGTTCTCATCTTTTTTTTTCTTCATGGAATCTTTCAAGGGCCCCCGGGACTGGGTTAAGGCGTGGTGGTTATGCTTTCCTACTATTAATTTTCCCCTAAATGCTTTGGCAGTATTATTGATCACTTTGAATATTTTTGGGGGTTTAAAAGAAAAAAATAAATTTTAAAAAGGATTTTTAGTTTAATATGGATAAAACTGCCTCTGGTATCTATTATTATCCATGATTGTGAATAAGTATTTTTTTCCAGACTTGCTTTATTTATGGCCCTACACAATCTTTTAAATTTCGGGGTTTTAAAAGGAATGGGATGGGGGTCAGGTTTAAGGGATGGTTTTTCCCTACCTGCTGACATTCTGGACAACAGTGAATATGATTCTTTACATCTTCCTTAATTTTGGGAAAAAAATTTTTTGTTATTCGGTATTGATTTGGTAATACCCAAATCCCCCCAAAAAAGTTATGGGTATTTTGTATCTGGCCCTAAACTTTGGGCCCTAATTTATTTTTTTGCTTTTTCCCTCCACCCCTTACCAGTTTCAGTGCAGACTAATAATTATTTTTAAGGTATTTCCCCGGTGACACAAGGGGTTTTATAGCTGCCCCCAAGCATGTTTGTGGGGTCTTTCCGGTTCCCCCGAAAGGACCCCTACTGGAAACAGAGACATCTGGCAACCCTGGAATAGGAAGGCTTGATCTGGGGCTGTTCCTAAATTTCGGGCTCGGTTTTCTGAAAAAAAATTGGGTTTGTCAGTCAAAATGTCAAGGGCATTAACATCCCCATCAGACACACTTTGGATTTGCCCAATTTGGCCAACATGGGGAAAATTTCATTTGGGTTCTTACATTTGTGACTCAATGTTTTTCCCCGTAATACTTGCATCCTTAAAGGGAAAACCCTCTAAAAAATATCCCAGTGTTTTTATTGCACTGTTTGTAAAAAGGGGAAAAAAAATGTCCCCCAAAACTTTGTGAGGCAAAAGGGGTTTTTTCAAAAAGGGGGAAGATCCTCTTTAAAATGGCAAATGCCCCAGTTCCCTAAAAGGGTTTTAAACTTTTTCCCCAGGGTTTCCGAAGGGGTATCTGAAAATGCTATAATGGGGGGACCCTTCTCTCCTCTTCTGGGGAAAGTCTTTGGGATATTAGAAATTTTCCCAAATGGTTGGGGTTTACTTGGATAATTGGGTCTGAGACCAGGCTTGCCACAGTTGTAACCCCAAAACTCTGCTTTAACTTTGGCACCTCGTTGATTTTGTGGCTTACGCCCTCTGGATACTAAATTGAAAACCCCGCTGAGTAGTTTGATGTCTCTCACCCGGTTGACCAGGGTAAAAACGCTTCCCCCGGGGATTTAGTTATCTGGAAATTTACCTTCATCTTATTTTTTTCCACTCAGGAATTTTTTTGACTATCTCTGCTCATACCAGGCCGTTGAGGAAAGAGATGGGGGCTGGACAAGGAGCGGTTGTTTAAAAATTTAAACCAACCTGGGTGCCCCAATCCTTGGAAGGGTGATCTTGCAGAAAGCTCGAACCCCTGGACTAACAGACTCCAGCGGGGGGTCCCCCAAATAGTCCAAATTTTAAAAACAAAGACTCCACCCTTTTACCCTTTGAAAAACCCCGGTCTGCTTTTTAAAAATAATAAAGACCCCAACTTTTCCAGTTTGAATTCTTTCCCATCATTGGCAAAAACATTGATAACCCCAAAAAACAGTGGTTTTACAATCGTATTATAGTTCTTTGGATGGAAGTAAAATTCTTGTGCCCCAAAAAACCGTGCCATGCGCCCAATAACCTCAGGCCCCCTAAAGCTCGAGCCTTTTTTTCAAATCTTGCTGTTTCTGCCCCAACAAAAAGGAAAAAACTGTACCCCCTTTTCAAATTGAATTATCTACAATCTGATGGTTCCCCTCTCCTTTCTCTATAAAATTCCCCCTTAGCAAATGCCGCTGTTCTCTAGTTTGTTAAAAAGGTGAGTCTGGCTAGTTCAAGTGCCAATGAACCAGATTCGCCTGTTGATAACCCCCCCTGGGACCCACGAAACTGTTGGTTTTGCCCCGATTTCATCTCTCCCATTATTTTTAAAGAAACCTTAATGGTGACCTATGTCTCCTCCTGTAGGGGGAAAACACAAGTCTGATTTTCCATAGTTTCAGCTTGTAGTTTACCTATAATATCACGCGCTGCGCGAAGGGTATGCTGGTATTCAACACCAATAAAACGGCGATATGCCAACAAGTTAGGAGTTTGGGCCTTTAGTAAGTTAACTCAGACACTAACTCGCTCGAATAGGTGGCATTACCCCTCAACAGCTGTGCACTATGCACGGTCGACTTGCAGTATACTCATATGATAGCAGAGCTGACACGCAATAGCAAAGCCAATATCCCCCTAGAAGGCTGACCGCTTAGCAAACAAATTGAAATACTCACAATAGCAGGCTGACCATAGCGAAGCAAAATGCAAAATGACACAAAATTCGTGTAAGCAATGAATGACTATCTAGATACAAGACTAGCTCCTGCTCGAACTTAACTCTAGGCTCAACTCAAATTCAGCTCGGGAAGAGGTTACAACCTCGGCAATGGTCTGTTATCCTGAGTGTAAAAGGGAGCTTGGAGCAAAAAAACACAGTAGAAGATACTTAAATTTGTATTTCCTTCCCAAGCAGTTAGATTAATATCAGACTTTTGTCTTTTCCCTTCCCAAATTATTACAAAAGGGCTTTAAAATTATTACTATATACAGAAAAGAGTAGTATTATGCACGCCACGGTTGTCACAAACTGCCAAAAGACAGAAACCTTCCCCAACCATCTATGCAGGAATTCCAATGACAAACTATGGTATCCCGTCACCTTTTTTTTAAAACTCCTTTTAATTGGCTAAACCCCAGTGTTGATTTGATGATGGGAATGCCAAACCACTCGATGGTTGCTGGTTGAAGGAGCCTATTGGGTGTGTTTAACATGTAATAAGTTACATACTCTTTGCATGCACAGCAACATTTTCAACCCCCTTAAGAATGTCTTATAACCTTCCCCTAAGTAAAAGAAACATTTCTGGGCGAATCGTGTTTGGCTGGCTGGCTGGCTGTGGCTCTATCACTGTCTCTCTGTCTGTATCTATGTCTGTCTCTGTCTATCTCTCTCCATCTGACTCTGTTATCTGTCTCACACGTACACAAATACAATTATATATAGTGTAAATTCCCTAGGACAACCTAAAAAATCCAGACAAAGTACTATACAGTGGACCCCGGTTAGTTCTTAATCCATTCAGGAGCTAGGCTTTAACCGAAAAAAACTTATCTGAAACCATATTTCCCTAAGAAATAATGTAAATCAATTAATCCCTTCGACATCCAAAAAAAATTCACAAAAATTATTTTTTTAAAGAATAACTATAGTTTTACATACAAAAACAACAAATCTACATACAATTTAAAATTTATAAATAAATTATAAAATAAACATTTAAAATAACATTTCTTACCTTTATTGAAGAGACTTGCTGGCATCTTTAAGACTGGGAGGGAAATGAAGTGCTTAGTTTTGGAAGGGAATCTCCCCCAAAGGACTTCAGGTAACAAGTCCCCCTCTGGGTTACTTCCCCTTGGTCTTTTAATGCCACTAGGACCAACAGTCACGAACTCTTCTTAGAAAAAACTGTCAGAGTCTTCTGTTTCTGGCGACTCTTCAACATTTTCTGAAGTGGGGCAAGATTCTGTACTGAACATTTAGATGTGGTTTGCTTCAGCTTGCTCAGGGTGGTGTTTTCAACAAATTGCACATCAGCCCATTTGAAAAATTTCCTTCTCTGAAAAGACCCCTCAACCTGTCAGCCTCCTCCTTTGAATCAATTTCCTTAAATTTTGTTGCTGCTGTTGCTGAAACTCCTCAGCTCTTCAGTGGTTGGTCTACCCTGTGCTCCCCACCAACTCTTCCACATCCTCCTCCCCCTCCAACCCCAGGCTGTTCCCCAATGCCACTTAGAGTCCACAACAGGCACAAGGCGTCAGGGCGGCCTCAAATCCTTCAAAATCCCTCTTTTCAACACAATCTGGCCACAGGGTCTCCAAGCAGAGTTCAAAGTCCCGGAAGTCCCCCCTCCCAAGCATTACCTATAAGGCCTATGCAATGCACGATATTAGTGATCTTTCCCGAACTCTCTTAGGGTTAATGCAGAGGCTGAGATTCATCAAAGCACCTTTGAAACAATGCTTTGGTGTCAGTTTCTTGAAGTTGGAAATGACCTGCTGGTCCATGGGCTGGATAAGAGGGGTGGTTTAGGAGGCAAAACTTCCTGTGATGAAACTAAACTTATCAGACAAAAAGTCATCCAAGTTGTGAGGATGAGGGGGGAGCATTGTCCAGTAGCAGGAGGCACTTGAGTGGCAATTTCTTTCCGGAGGTATTTCTTCACACAGGGCCAAACACTGCAGTCAACCATTCCACAAAATAGTCCTTAGTGACCCATGCATTACTGTTAGCCTTCCAATGCCCCACAAATTATTCCTGTTAACATTGTGTTTCTTGAAGGCTCTGGGATTTTCTGGTGATACACCAGAAAAGGCTTCACTTTAAAATCACCACTGGCATTGGCACACATCATAAGAGTTGGCCTGTCTTTCATAGGCTTGTGTCCTGGCTTGCCTTTTCCTCCTGTAATGAAGGTCCGGGCATTTTCTTCCAAAAGGTGTTTTCATCACAATTAAACACTTATTGGGGGGGAATTGTTCATTGTCTGAACCCTAATTCCTGCACAAATTTTCAGCTGCTCGTTTGTCTGAGCTGGCTGCCTCGCCATGCCTCACAACACAGTGTATGCCACTCGTTTCTTAAACCTCTCAAACCAGCCTCTGCTGGCTTTAAAATCACTCGCCTCAACTGGTTCCAGGCATTGTCTTGACAAGATCTGCGTGCAACTGCCTTCCCTTTTCACAAATTATCGCCGTGGAAATACTATCACCGCTATCTGTTTTTCATTGATCCAAAACAGTAATAACTTCTCAACTTCATCCACTGTTTTCGATCTTTGTTTGTAAATAAATCAACCCCTTTAACGTTAGCTTCCTTGATTTCTTTTCTCTTTCCCAGGATAGTGGTGATAGTAGATTTCTTTTCCTACACCTGGAAGCTCCCCCAGTCGCCACTCTCATATTTTTAACAATCTCCTTCTTCAGTTGTGGTGTTCCTCCTCTCTTTACCACAGGGTCCCTAGGGCTTCTTTGGACCATGGTGACTTATTTCCAGTGACAGTCACTAAATCACCAAAAAACACCAAATGTATTGTGAATGCTTGAAAGACGGTGGTTTGTTCACTCAAGTGTAAAAAAAAAGCTGGACTGTGGTTGGGGGGGTGGCGCGCAGAGCGGGCAGACAGGTCGTCTGCGCTAGCTGGTAAATAAGCTAGGAAAAATATGAACGTAAAAGCAACCTTTGCAAAAAGTTATCTGGAATAAACGTTAGCGGGGGTCCATTCTCTGCTTGTAGATATAATATTTAAACATGACTGGCAAATCATTTAGCTCAGGAACCAGACGTGATGAGGCAGTCATTTGTAATACCTGTTGGTTCAGGGTGGCTCCCCTGAGGCGGGGGGAGCTAGACACTAGGCGGACAGACATTGACAGAAGCTTGAGGCTTTATAGATAGACAGACAGACAAGAGAGCTTGAAAAGATAGACTGAGCGCAGATATACAAAAGAGCTTGACGACAGATATACGAGGCTTGACAGACAGAGTTTGACAGACAGATAGACAGACAGATATTTTTGTGTTAACAGTGAAAACAGGGGGGTGCTCCCCTGTCACCCCTTATCTTATAACTGCACCATCATGTCGCTCATCAAAGTCACCACTTATCACTGTCAGCATTTTCGCTTGTCAATCATGCTTCATGAACTTTTTTTCTTATTTATATTTTATTTTTATATACTCCCACGTATCCAAAAATTGCTGCGACCTATAAATACTTTGTATTATATATTCTTAGACAATAGTAAATGACCAAGACGGTGTATATGTCCCTTCTCAGGTTGTTTGTGACAATTTGGTACAATTTCAGTACCTAATATTAGTGTTAGAACGCGAACTACTATAAATTTTAATTATCAGAACATACAAAATATATAAAATAATATAAATGGAGATTAGAGGTATCGGAAAATGGAGGAATATTTTGAGGAGTTGTTAAATGTTGATGAATACAGGGAAGCTGTGATTTGTGTATAGGGCAGGAGGAATAACATCTTGTAGGAATGTGGAAGAGCCAATTTGAGTGTGGGGAGAGTTCGTGAGGCATGGTAGAATGAAAGGGGTAAGGCAGCTGGGATTGATGGGATAAAGATAGAAATGTTAAAAACAGGTGGGGATATAGTTTTGGAGTGGTTGGTACATTATTTAATAAATGTATGGAAGAGGGTTTAAAGGGACCTAGGGATTGGCAGAGAGCGTGTATTGTTCCTTTGTATAAAGGCAAGGGGAAAAAGAGTGCAAAAATTATAGGGGAATAAGTCTGTTGAGTGTACCTGGTAAAGTGTATGGTAGAGTTATTATTGAAAGAATTAAGAGTAAGACAGAAAGCAGGATAGCAGATGAACAAGGGGGCTTTAGGAAAGGTAGGGTGTGTGTGAAAGTGTTTACAGTAAAACATATAAGTGAACAGTATTTGGATAAGGGTAAAGAGGTTTTTTTGGCATTTATGGATTTGGAAAAAGGGATATGATAGGGTGGATAGGGGGGAATGTGGCAGATGTTGCAGGTGTATGGAATAGGAGGTAGGTTACTGAAAGCAGTGAAGAGTTTTTATGAGGATAGTGAGGCTCAGGTTAGGTGTGATGTCACTGTGGTTGTTCAATATATTTATAGATGGGGTTGTAAGAAAATTGAATGTGAGGGTCTTGGCAAGAGGTGTGGGATTAAAAGATAAAGAATCAAATACAAAGTGGGAGTTGTCACAGTTGCTTTTGCTGATGACACTGTGCTTTTGGGAGATTCTGAAGAGAAGTTCAGAGGTTGGTGGATGAATTTGGTAGGGTGTGTAAAAGACAGTGATGGAGTGAATGATGAAAGTTTTTTTTTTCGGACCACCCTGCCTTGGTGGAATCGGGCCCATGTGTTAATAAAAATAAAAAAAATATAAAAGAAGAAAAAAGATGTATCAAAACTCTGCAAGCAGCAGGACTCGTTGTTGCCGTGAGGTGAGCATCTGTGGCAACTTCTCCTCATATCTCAGTAAGTACTGACCCTAAATTTTTTTATCCTATAACCTAGAAAATGTCTTTATTTCTATAAAAAAATATTTTTTTCAAAATATTCGAGGCATTGGGGTAGTGAATGTATATATACTTTTGGACCATTTACGGGTTTATAATATAAATTTTATTTACCACATTTTATGGCAACAAGACTATTTACCTCTGTTGTTCTTACATTATCACTTACTATTTCAAATTATTAACTTTATTTAGGTACAGGTAAAATAAATACAGTTACACAGATCATCATACATAGTAAAAGATGTCAATTTCCTACGAGACCCAGAAAATTCACACAAAATGACTTATTTGAATTGGGGTTCTTGACTTATTTGGGTCCTTTATTTCAACTGATAGTCTTTGTGTACTGAATGTTTCTTCAGTTTTCTTGTGCTTGGCAGTATTTTGTCATTGACTGTCATTAACCCTTTGACTGTTTGGTCGTATATATACGTCTTACGAGCCACTGTTTGGACGTATCTATCGCCTAAATTCTAGCGGCCTCAAACCCAAACAGGGAAGCTGGTAGGCCTACATGGTGAGAGAATGGGTCTGTGTGGTCAGTGTGCGCAGTAGGAAAAAAATCGGGCAGCCAGTGGTGCATTGTGGAACGCCATTTCAGTAGTCCTTGTTCTGCATGCCTAGCGGTAAGAATTATCTGACTCCCGGTGCATCTGGGACTGTTTTCTTCCTCATTGATAGCTCTAACACAGATGGAAGTGTCTCTGAAGATGAATTTCATGGTTTTGAGGAGTTTGTGACCGAAAGCAATGCCCAGGATGCCAGAAGGAAGGAAGGAAAAAAGAAAGAAAGTAAGGAAGGAAGAGATGAGAGGAAGGAAGGAAGGAAGGAAAGAAGTGATGAAGAAGTAAAGAAGGAAGGGGGAAAAGGAAGGAAGGAAAGAAGAAGGAAGTAGAGATGAGAGGAAGGAAAGAACAAAGAAGAAAGAAGAAAGGAGATGAGATGAAGTCCACACATTCAAGTGGTAAGGGAAGGTGATGGAAAGTGTCCAGTCATTATATGTGTATATATATTATAGAACAATATAAATAGGTTGGTAGGTAAGTAAATAGGTAGGCAAGTAAGTAGGAAGGCAAGTAGGTAAGTAGGTAGGCAAGTAGGTAGGTAGCAAGCAGGTAAGCAAGTGGGTAAGCAAGTAGGTACGTAAGTGGTATGTAAGTAGGTCGTAAGTAGGTACGTAATGGTAAGTAAGTAGTAGAAAGGACTGTGGGGAAGAGGAGCATGGGACCCCATGAGTGTTGACAGGCAGAGGTAGTGAGTGATGGTATAATACAGTGGTCCTCGGTTTTCGTGTATCTCTGTTTTCGTGTTTTTTCAGTTTTCGTTTAGTTTTTTGGAAAATTGCCTCTGTTTCGTGTGTTCCCTCCGTTTTTGTTGAGTCGGGAACCCTGTCCAGTCCCAGCGCAAAACCCCCTCCCACGCACATTCTCAGGCAGTGTAGCATTGTTTCTGGTTGAGTGAACATTATCCTGCGAGTTCATACAAAACATTTCTTAACAATCCATTGTTTTTGGCCATTAATTGTGTGTGACTGCAAATAAGCCCCACGGGCCCAAAATACTCCCAGTGTCAGTCCTTTGGTAAAGAAAGTGAGGAACACCATAGATTAAGAAAGAAATCGTAGCAAAGTGGTGGAGGCAGTGGTGATGAGGGCAGTGGTGGTGAGGGCAGTGGTGGTGAGAGGCAGTGGTGGTGAGGCAGTGTGATGGGCGGCAGTGGTGGTGAGGCAGTGGTGATGGGAGGCAGTGGTGGTGAGGAGGCGGTGGTGGTGAGAGGCAGTGGTGATGGGAGGCAGTGGTAGGTGAAGGCAGTGGTGATGGAAGCAGTGGTGAGAGGCCAGTGGTGATGAGGGCAATGGTGGTGAGAGGCAGTGGTGATGAGAGGCAATGGTGGTGAAGGGGAGTGGTGGTGAGAGGCAGTGGTGATGAGGGCAGTGGTGGTGAGAGGCAGTGGTGATGGGAGGCAGTGGTGGTGAGGCAGTGGTGGTGAGGCAGTGGTGGTGAGAGGCAGTGGTGGAGGCAGTGGTGATGAGAGGCAATGGTGGTGAGGGCAGTGGTGATGAGAGGCAATGGTGGTGAGGCAGTGGTGGTGAGAGGCAGTGGTGCTTGTTTTTTTTGGTTGAGGCAGTGTTAGAGGCAGTGGTGATGAAGGCAGTGGTGGTAAGAGGCAGTCTTAATGTAGAGTGAGAGGTGAGTAAACAAGATTAAATGAATAAACGAGGAAAAATGAGAGTGTAGAAGTTTCGGTAGTTTTGTCAACAAACCAATTGTTGTTGCTGCTGCTGCTGTTGTTACCAGCCAGCCTGGACAGGAATGATTTCTGTTCACACCTTGAGCGACTGGAAAGAAGCGGTGGTAAAAAGGGGGTGATGAAGGCAGTGGTGGTGAGGGCAGTGGTGGTGAGAGGCTGTGGTGGTGAGAGGCAGTGGTGATGGGGGGCAGTGGTGGTGAGAGGCAGTGGTGGTGAGAGGCAGTGGTGGTGAGGGGGCGAGTGGTGGTGAGGGCAGTGGTGGTGAGAGGCGAGTGGTGGTGAGAGGCAGTGGTGATGAGGCAGTGGTGGTGAGAGGCGTGGTATGAGAGGCAGTGGTGGTGAAGGCAGTGGGGATGGGGAGTGGTGGTGAGGCAGTGGTGGTGAGGCAGTGGTGAGAGGCGGTGGTGGTGAGAGGCAGTGGTGGTGAGGCGTGGTGATGAGGGCAGTGGTGGTGGAGGCAGTGGTGGTGAGAGGCAGTGGTGGTAAGAGGCAGTCTTAATGTAGAGTGAAGGTGAGTAAACAAGATTAAATGAATAAACGAGAGAGAATGAAGTGTAGAAGTTTGGTAGTTTTGTCAACAAACCAGTTGTTGTTGTTGCTGCTGCTGTTGTTGTTCCAGCCAGCCTGGACAGGAATGATTTCTGTTCCCCACCTTAAAGCGACTGGAAAGAAGTGATCTAATGCAGTTAGCATTACAAACTCCGTTTTCTCTTATACTAATGTCTGAAGGATGAAAGAATAGGAAGATGTTTTCATAGCTGGACCGAGTATCCCGCCACCACATTAGTAATGAGACATATTTTATTCATTCTAGAGTGTATATCACATTTTTATGTTATTTATATTGTTTATTATGTCATTTTATAGATTGTGATAGATAAATAAGCCGTAGAGCTGATATTAGTGTCAATTGAAGCATTTTGTCCTGCCTCCCAACAATAAACTCGCCTCCCTCTCTCCTCTCCATCTTCCATACACCAAAAAAGAGTCGCCAATAAAAAAAGTGTGATGTTAAATGTTCATTTATATGTTATTAGTGCTTATATTTATTTATTTATTCTTTTCTGTATGTAATTTATATTTAATCTCTAAATTATTTTTGTGAATACTCCTGGTGTCTGAAACGGAATTGAATTTCCATTATTTCTTATGGGAAAATGGCTTCAGTTTTCGTGTGTTTCAGTTTAGTGCTCCCTGGGGTTAACACCCGAGGACCACTTATGTCATTTTGACAGCAGCCGCACCACTGACTCAATATTTACAAGTCCACACACTCACAACAACCAGCTTCCTGAAGCCTAATATCAGTTCTATGAAGTGTCCAGTGACTATATATGCGTAAATATAGAAACCAGAAGGAAGGTTGGAAGGAAGGAAGGTAGGTAGGAAGGAATGTAGGAAGGAAGGTTGGAAGGAAGGAAGGAAGGTTGGAAGGAAGGAAGGAAGGAAGGAATGACGACCCAGAAACAACAACCAGCTTCCAGAAGCTAATAGCAATTCTATGAAGTGTCCAGTGATTATAAATGCGTATATATAGAAATCAGAAGGAAGGAAGAAAGGAAGGATGAGATGAAAGGAAGGAAGGAATGTAGGAAAGGTTAGAAGGAATGTAGAAAGGAAGGAAGGTGAATGATTGAAACACAACAACCAGCTTCCAGAAGCTTATAGCAGTTCTAGGCACGTGTCCAGTGACTGTGTGTGTATTTATAGAAAGAAGGAAGAAAGGAAGGGCGAGATGAAAGGAAGGAAGGGAAGGTAGGTAGGTAGGTAGGTAGGTAGGTAGGAAGGAAGGAAGGAAGGAAGGAAGGAAGGTAGGAAGGAAGGTAGGAAGGAATGTAGAAGGAAGGAAGGAATGTAGAAAGGAAGGATGATGATGGCCATCAACCTAGGATAACTACCTAACACAACTGCCTGCTACTATTTTGAAGAAAACTGCTCAGAAGAGATGTTTTGTCTGTGCATATACAAAAACACCCACAAAAATGCAGACAATTCGTTTTATGTGTGAGAATGAAAAACACCACTGTGCTGTTTCAAAGTTCCACAAGCTGCAGAACGTTTATGAACATGTTCAGTGACTGACATTGTATATATATTATACAACAATAGTAATAAAGATTTTTGTATTGTTCATTTGTGTAAACAAGTTTTGTAAACAATATAAAAAATACTAATGTTTATGCTATTATTTTGTTGCATAAACAGAATGTATATATAACATTGCACCTTATCTTGGCCCCCGGCCACAAATTAAAAAGAAAATAGTGAAAAAAACAAGAAATCATGAATGAAGTAAACAAATGTTTACTGAGTGAGCTGCAGTCCCGATGGCCTTATCGGGCTCATTTTCTGCCAACTTTATACCCATATCTCGTAAATATTGTGGCAAAAATCTTTTTGGGGTAAAAAACAATCAGAAAAATAATCTTAACATTTTGATAAGAAAAAAATTTTTTTTTTTCAAATTTTTGCGAACAGAATGGCGTGGGATTGAGGGGGTTTACGTCAAAGGGTTAAAAAAGCTGCAGTTGAACATTTGGAGGGCATATCACTAATATAGCCCCTACAAAACATAAACGGACCCGACTGGCAATGTTCTTTTCCCCAGTGTCTCGTCCCCGCAAAATGGCTATGATTTAGATGAAAATTTTTATTTTTTAACCCCCTTTTACTGTGGGGGCCCCTTTCTCAAACTGTCATTCATGTGAAAAAATTTTGAAAAAAAAATTTTTTTTTTTGAAATGATGAAATCTTTTGCCGATGGTAATGACCCAAAAGTACAAAAAATTTTATGTTTACAAATTTCCCCCAAAAATTTTGGATTCCATAAAACTATATAAATCGGATTTTCCCCAACTTTTTTGACCAATTCCATTGTTACAGTCAACCAAACTCATGTTATTTTTTGGGGGAAATCCATTTCTTCTATTGATTGAGTAGAAGAAACCCCCAATTTTCCCCTTTAAAAATTCAAAAAATTGAAATTGAATTTCCCAATTTATACAAATAAAAAAGATGTCAATTTCAAAAAAGGTCCAGAATAAACAATGCAGACATTCCTGGCACTAAAAAAAGGGTTATTTTTATTAGTCCCTCTTTAGGCCCCTTATATTATTTTGCTTTCTTTTTTTGTTTTTTTTTCCCAAAAAATAGAAATTTATTTTTTCAACTATTGCAAAAAATGGGATAAATAATATCTTTGCACTTGTAAAAAAAATTAGACTCCCCAGTTGATGGTTTGGATTTGGTGTTTTGTTTACTTTGAACATTTTGAACTTTTTAGCTACTTTAAAATTTAAATTTTAAATCGTTTTTTAAAAACTAATCAAAATCATCTCTTTCCCCGTAATATGTTTTCCCTTCATTAAATGAGCCCCCAAAAAAGAATACAACCATAAATACTAAAAAAAACCCAAAATTGGGGTTTTTTTCCCAAAAAAAGGAAAAATTTTTTTTTCATGCACTGTGTGCTGAAATTTTTATACCATACACTGACCACAGACCCATTCACTCATATGTGGGCCTACCAGCTTTCTCCCATTTGTTTTGAACATAAAAATTTAATAATAATAATAATAATAATTTTTATTTGGACATGATACAAAAATTACATTTGGTTTTTGGGAAAATTAAAGGGGGTGTACATCCAAAAGCCCCAAAATATGCAGGGCATTTTGGGCAGATTTAAAAAATTAACTTAAAACTAAATTGTAAATTTTTTAGATAGTATACAATGAGTAAAGGTAGTTTTTAAAACGGGAAATTTGAACATAGTTTTGTACTTTTTTTTTTAAAATTTAAATTTTAAAATCAGATTAAAAAAATTTAAAAAACAATAAAAAATAATAAAATAATAAAAAGTTATGGTTGATTTTAAAATAAGAAAAAGTTGCATATCTAAGTTTTAAAAGTTTGAATAAAGGTAAACATATCAATTAATTGTAGTAATTTATTGCGGCAATGAAACTAATTGGTGAGATAAAAATTTTAAAAACAATTACGTGTAATTGGTGGGGTTATTTTACGTGGTCTTTTATAATGTAAGTATTGTGGGAAAAATTGGCTAAGTAAGTATAATTCAAAACCCCGGGTTTTTTACATTCATTCATTCTTTTCATTCATACAATACATTGATTTTAAAAGCCCGGGTTTTTCATTAAGTGATTATTTTTTTCCCCGGGAATGGTTGTTTGGGCAATTAGTTTTGGGTGGGGAAGGGGGTTTTTTAAACCCCTTTGAATTGGGGTACAGGTTTTCTTTGGCAATGACGGGGAAATTAATTCCAAAATTTTTGCCTTTTGAAATTAAGATTTTTTACATAGTGTTAGGTGGACCGGGAACATCGGGGAGTGATCTGTGTCAAAGTGTTTGGTCATGTGTCCTTTTTAAAAATTAAAAAGGAAAGGGGTTTGAGTGGGGGGTTTAAATATCTGCATTTTTGTTCTTTATGTAATAGGCACATTAAAAAGTATGGATGTCTTGTATGGTGGTAAGTTTAGGTTTTGAATATTGGTGGAGTATGTTGCCTGGGGGGGGAATTTGTTATCATTCTAACTGCTTTTTGTTGTGTTAATGGTCTAAAGATGAGTTATTGATGTGCCCCCCCCAGGCAAATTCCATGGTGGGTGGGGGAAAATTGAGTGATATAGGGTAAGGGGGAAGCGGGTTTGGAACATAGTACCGTATTTTGGGAAATGGTATTCCACGGTCTTTGAGACTTTCTTGGAGATTTGTTGTATGTGTGTCTAAAATTTTGGGGGGCCCTGTAAAAGATGTTTTCCCAAAAGAATTTTCCCTCGGGAGTTTTGCGATGGGGGCCCTTTTATCATTATGTTAAAGGGTTTTTTTTGGCCCCTTTTCCCCAAAAACTGGAAAAAAATGGGGTTTTATCAATATTGAGAGTAATTTTGTTGGTCATCACCCAGGTAGATATTTTCTGCAATTCAGTATTTGCAGTGTTGGCTGGTGTCCCGGGCAAAGGGGGGGGAAACGTTGGAGTGTCATCTGCAAAAAATATGGGTTTGAGTAGTTGAGATGCATTTGGTGGTCGTTAATGTAAAAAGAGGGGAAAAGTAGTGGGCCAAAAACACTTCCCTGTGGGACACCCTACGGGGTTGGGTTTGGGGGTGGAGCTGGGTCCATTTGTGTCCCTATTGGTTTCTGTTGCTAAGGTATGATGTTAGGTAGATTAAGGGGGTGTCCTCTTATACCCCTGGGGCAATAATTTTAAGTGTAACAGATCATGGGCAACTGTATCAAAAACTTTTAAATAAAAGAAATTCCCAAGGGGTTTTTTTTTCTCAAGGGGTGTAAATTATTCTAACATGTTTAATGGGATCATTTGTATTTTTATTAGGCCCGGAAACCAAATTACCCGTGGTTGAGTACATTGTTGGAGGTGAGGGGGAATATATTTGTCTATGAATTAATTTTCAAAGATTTTGGGAGAAGGGTAAGTTAGATATCAATTTATTATTCAGGTTCTTGATTTCCCCCCTTTTTTTGAGGTGACCCTTGCTATTTTGAGTATTGATGGGAAAAGGGAGAAATTCAATGGATTTTTTGAAAAAATTTTAAAAATTTTGGGGAAGGCTTGGAAAGGGTTTTTGTTTTTATAAGGTGGTAAGTTATTTAGGTCCCTTTTTTTTTTTTTTTAATGTGTTGATTATAATTTAAACCCATTTGGGTTGGTTGGGGCTAGGGAAAAGTGTGTTCGGATAGGTGCCCGTGGGGTAGTCGTTTGGGGGAGTTTAGAACTTGGGTTGCCCGGGTTTTTACCTATGGTGGAAAGGGAAAACATTGAGTGTGTTTCTGTTTCAATAGGTGGGAGTAGGGGTTTATCTTTGGTTTTTTTTGGGTTTTATTGTTCTGTTTGTGGATATCTTTTTGTTCCCAGAATTTCAGATGGGTTTTCCAGGTCTTTTTTTTATCACCTTTTAAAATTTTGTAATCTGTTCTCATAGTACAGTTTTTTTACCTTCTTATCAGACCGTTAGGTTTGATGAGTGGGGTTTTGTTTGTTCTTTGATATTTTTCCCATTCTGTTCTGTTTTTCATATGGGGGTTTTTTTATTAATGGACTTGATATCTGGGGGTTGGGGGGCTATTTTAATCTTTTAGTTTTGATTTGTTTAGTTTTTTTTTTGGGCAGTGTTTATTATGAAATTTGGGTCTTTTTAAGAAAAATTTTAAGTCCGTATCTGGGAAGTTGTCTATTTCTGTTTGCCCCGTCAATGTTTGTCATAGCTGTTTTAAAACTATTTATAGCTGTTTATTATGTAATCTGAAGGTAACTTTAGTAGTCTCTAGTGGTAAAATTTTCCAAAAATTTTTTATGGGGAAAGGTTTGGGTAGTGGTCAGTGGTATTGTCCGGGTTATGCCTGAATTTTTAAAGGGGAAAGGTGGTTTGTCCAGATATGGTCTAATAGAAGGAAGGGCTCAGAAGGGTTTCGTGGTTTTTGTTATTGTCAGGGGGCGCAAACGTTGTCATAGTGTTTGTGAAAATTTAGTTACTAGTGGGTCCTGATCTTGTAGGGGGTTTAGTAAATCGCCTGAGAGTTAAGGGGCTTTGTTCATTTGTGCATCAGTAATCATACTTCCCAATTTTTTACTAAAATTCGAATGTTTGACTGTGGTAATCTATAGATGTTTATAACTGTGAGAGGTTTTTTAGATTTGGGGGTTTTTTGGTTTATATATTCTCCTTTCCCCCTCTCTTTTTTCAAGTATTTTTAATAATTAACGGGTTTTAAAAATGCTTCCCCCTTTTGGCTGGCCGAAAATTGTGAAACTGGGGCCGGGGGAAGGCATAGATATCTGGTATGAGGTTTTCCATTTTTCAGTGAGAGAAAGGTGGACATACTGGCCTGAAGTGATTTTTAAAACAGTGGGGTCATCAAAATGTTTGTTAAAGATCCATTGTAATTAAAGAGGGGTTTGTTATTTTTTATTTGAGTGGTTTTTGCCTGTTCTTTTTGTGTTAAGTTTTTTTGGGGGTTATTGCATTTAATGAAGGTTGATTTCAGGATCAATGTTTGGAACATAAGATTTGTGTGATTCTATAATTAAACTTAAAATTAAAAACACAAGTAGACCTAAGGGAAAGGAAAATAAAAAAGGTTTCTTGGCACTTAGTTAAAAGTTGAATATTTTTCAAAAAAAAAGAATGAGCTAAGGACAATTTACAGCTAATAAAATCAAAAATGGGGGACCTGAAGGTAAGTTAATTAAATTAAAAAAATTTTTTATAGGTGATTCTAAAAATTAAAAACAATGAATAATGGGGGGCTTAAAGATATGATATCTGATAATTTTTTTTTGCAAATTTGGGATTAACAGATTTTTTTAATAAAAATCACAGGGGTTTTAAAAGGTTATCTTTCAGTGTTTTTTATTTATTATTTAACTTAATAAAACGGGTTTGGGAAAAGGTTATTGAGGGGGATTAATTTAATGGAACAAATTTTAAATTCAGTTTTTTCCCTAGTTGTGATTATAAAAATTTATTAAAAGGAAATAATGAAAAAAAAAAAATTAATTTTTAAAAAAAGAGATAAGTGCAAAAGGAAAAAGGTTTTCAAAAAAAAATTTTTTAAATTTTTAAAAATATTAAAAGATAAGTACTTTTTTCAAATAAGGTGATTAATAGAACTTATAAATTTAAGAAAAATAAGCTGATAAAAAAATATAGGTTTGGGTTGAAAAAAGGGGGGGAAAAATTTTGATTTAAAATTAAAAAGTAAAACTATTTGTCCAAAAAATTTTTCAGAGGATAGACAGATACTTAAAAGGTAGATGGGCAAACATACACTACACTATCGTGGGGTTTGGTATTGGACATTGTGTTTATACAGTTTTGTTATATTTTCCCCCAAAGGGAAATTTTTATATTCAGTCTCAGTTGTGATGGGCAACTGACCTCATTTTTTTTTCATAGAATTTTTTTCCTCCCCCGGGGCATTGGTGGATTTTATCATTTTTCTGCTTAAAAACTTCTGTTCTATCCCGAGGGTTTGCGTTTTCTGGTCGAACCTTAATGAATCTTGTTTCCCCGGGTTTTAAAGATGATCTAATTAGTCTGTTTTCCTGTCATTTTGGTGAATCTAAGCAAACACTTTTTTTACCATGGGGGGAAACCAATTTTGCTTCTTTTTATCTGTCATTCATTTTCGTTCATTTGATCTTTTTGATCCCCTAAAATAATGTCTTTCTTTTTTTTGGGTCATATCACTGGGAAAGAATGGACTGTTCACTATTACTGCGTCTGATAACTTTTCTTGCTCGGTTTTGCAAAGACTCATAAGTAAGGAGGCACTGCGGGCCTGTTGGCCCATACTAGGCTCCTTCACAATCCGCCCCATAACAGAAAAATTTTCTCAACCCAATTTTTTAATGCCCAAAAAATAAACTTTGATAATTCTATTTACTCATGTGCGGTCCCCCTCAAATAATCCTCATGAATTTTTCCAACCAAATTTGAAACTCCCAAGGTCCCGCTTAATCCCTATGGCAGATTGTTCCACTCATCAACTCCCCATTCCAAACCCAAAACTTTCGTATATCCTTTCTAAATCTAAACTTATCTAACGAATCCCTTTCAGGTTCTCTCTTGGGAATATCCTCAAGACCTTTTTTATATCCTTTTTAATACCCATTTTCCCCTTGTATACCTCATCACTCCCTCATTCTCGTCTTACAAATGAATGTAATTTAAGGGTCTTCAATCTTTCTTCGTAAGGAAAATTTCAATGCTATTTTTAATTTATTATCTGCTGAATGTTTTTTTAACAATTTATGTCCATTATTAATATGGAGACCAGAACTGAGCTCGAATCTAGGTGAGGGTTACTAATGTGTATAAAACTGTAATAAACCTCGGACTTCTTTTTTGCTTACATTTTGGGGAAAATCCCCGTAATCTATTTTCCTTATTACGTCGCTTGGCATTGCTGTCTTGGTTTAAGGTTGCTGCTTACCATCACCCCCAAGTCCTTCTGAATCTGGGTAAGCTCGTTATTTAACTTATTTCTCGGTTATGGCACTCCCGTGTTTTAGAACCTGCTTTTTTACATTTAACTGCATCTGCCACTTTTCTGGGTGAAAATAAAGCAACTACCCCCAGAACCCGCTTTCAGAATGATTGGTGAATGGGGTTAAGGAATTTTACAAGGCGCGAGCACTGAAGTGGGGGGAGGCAGGTGCACCTGGCCGAGGAGGTATCTGACGCACACAGAAGAAACTTGTCACAGGGACAAAGGTAGGGCGAATCCATAATAATCTACCATGTTTTTCTACTGGTAATAATGTTGGAATTTCTCTGTGTAAGTAATTTCGTTTATTAAAAAATTTGAATACTTTTTTTAAAGGGCCCCCCCAAAAAATTTTTTTGATCTTCGGGGTGTCTAATGGATTTTGAATTTATATTATTTCTTATGGGAAAATAGTTTTGAATTTATAAATTTTGGGTTTTTGGGGACCCCTCTGGGATTAAACAAAAAACCCAAGGTTTGACTGATTTTATTGTACTCAAAATACTTGTTATTTTCCCCGACAATATTTTCCATCAATGGCTAGTCAAAGAATAGTTCAAGAATTCCATTTGCAGTTTTTCCAAAGGGGTAATTCCCTTTGGTGTTATTAAACTGATGGGTTGGGAACAAAATTGGGTTTTGCCCCCCCTTATGCGTTGTGGTGGATACTGGACATAAAAGCGGGTTTGTGGTTGTGGTGGGGGCTGGATAAAACTCGCTTTATCCGGATCTGATGGTCGGGGTGGGTCCCAGCCGGGGGCAGGTGCATCATGCATGGCCATGGCACTACCAATTTACCACCACCACGGGCCCTGTGGTCTATCCATACAAAGTGTCCCAAATTATCCTCACAAAAAAAAATTTTAAATAATTTACCAAATTTTTAAAAGGGTGGACGGGTAACCCGGGGAAAGACCTCGGTCAGATGCCCAAAAAAGCCCCAATGGTGGTCATGTCTGCTAAGACCCATCGGGAAACTTTTCCTTTTTCCTGTGAACCTTACCAAACCCTAACCTTTTCAGTGTCTATTCCTGAGTAGGGCCATGGGAACTCCAGGATGTACTGCACCTTGGAACTCATATGGAACACTCCAGAGTGCATGCAGCAGCGTACATGCTGACACTTCCTGGTGAATATGATTCATCACTATCACTACTCGAATGGTCATCAAGAGCAATAAAATCAAAGTCCACATCACTATCATCACCATTACTCAAGTCTGAGGCCTGGCCAGGCAAAATATTATTTTTTCTTGTGACGGGGACAATTGAACGTGACTGAGATGGGAGCACCCAAGGTAGAAGGTTGAGCATCGTCAGGATTTTCTGAACTATTTTCAATATCCTGATTTGCTTTCGGTCACAAACCTCAAAACCCTTGAAATTCCCCTTCATTTCCACTTCCATCAGAACTATCAGTTGGAAAGGAGACTCTCAATTCACCTCGGGGAGGCTGCCCCTTTCCGGAGGGATGGTGAAAAAGTTACTGGGGGGGCATTCCCCCAGGCTGGGGCCCATATTTTTGTTCTGTGCCACTCACCACAGACCCCTTTTCTTAGATGTGGCCTTGGGCCTTTTTTGGGGTAAATTTTAGGCTGCTAAATTTTAGCATAGTACTAGGGTTTGATCATCACCCCAAAGCCGTAGAACTGCACGGACCCTGAAAGGGGTTAAAATATAAAAAGACAACAGAATATTCAAGTCATTTGTGTTCATTGTAATTTATCTAATGGCCATATTTATTTTTGCCTTATTAATCTTAAATTAACCCCTTTGGGTCTGTGCCGTGTTCTACGGCTTTGAGTTTGGGTCCATACCCTGTTTATGCCATGAGCTCAGCTCCTCAGATAAGCTTTTAGCAGTAAATTTGGGTTGTTAAAAAATCATCTATGTGGTAAGTGTGCACCCATAAAACAAATCCTGCAGCCCGTGCATGAGAGAAAAAAAAGGCCGTAATTTTGTTAAAAAGCGAGTTTGCAGTGTTTTTTTATGTTTTTATTTTTTGG
Source organism: Cherax destructor (assembly GCA_009830355.1). NCBI lineage: Eukaryota > Metazoa > Arthropoda > Malacostraca > Decapoda > Parastacidae > Cherax > Cherax destructor. The sequence continues at coordinate 8,427 of WNWK01003342.1, read as the reverse complement.
TATCATTTGATAGAATGGAAGATGTATTACAGAAATAGAGATGATTTTGATTGGTTTTATCTGGAAATGACGAAATGAGTAAATTGCAGAAATGTTAAATTTTTTCTGATTTTTATGAGTAAACAAATTTCCTCACATGTCTAAAAGCAGGGTGGATCTAATATGTTCACAAATGTGGTGATATTATTTATACAATTACAGTCATCCCTTGGTTTTTGATTGTCTCAATTTTGCCGATTTTTGGTTTTTCCCCACTTTTTAAAAATTTTCTATTTTTGATTGTTCCCGTTTTCTCCCATGGTATGGAACCTGTACCCCGTGCCCACCAAAGGCCCTGTTTCCACCCACACATTGTCCGCAGTCTGCATTGTTTTTTCGAGTGAACCCCCAGGAGTTCATCAAAACATTTTTAACCCTTTGGGGTTATGGTGTAAAACGTTTTAGCTGGGGTTTTGGCACTAAAAAAGCCTAAATTCTGGCCCAAAAAAGCAGAAACGGCTGTTAGGCCTGATGGATAAATGGGGCTGTGCCCGTATAAAAAATTCACCACACAGTGCATAATGAAGAAAAAAAAACCGAGTTTTTGGTTTAAAACACGACTTGCAGTCTATTTTTGTATTGTATTTTGCTTTTATTCTCTTTTTTTTGTCTCATTTTATAGAATAGATGATATATTCAGAAAGGGGAATAATTTTGCTGGTTTCACAATGACAAACACCTTGAAACAGGCGAAAAAGAAAAAATGTTCGTTTTTGGGCCCGATGTTCAAGTAAACAAATCACCCATGCATCAATACACATCAACTGGAAGTCAAATTTTTTGAAAAGTTTTAAATCTATTTATACCATTTTTACGATGATGCAGTTGTATACAAACAGTAAATCTTCTTTTTTTTGGAATAAAATTAAAAAAGGAAAAAAAGTAATGAAAGGGGGCGGAAACGTGACTAATGAACAAAAAATGTTATTTTAGTCCCAGGAATCTCTGCCTTGTTTTTATGGACCCTTTTTTTAAATTGGCTTTGTTTAAAATTTTGGGGAAATTGGCCGGCCTTTTTCCCCTATTTTGGGTAGTTGAATTTGGTAAATGCCAGTTTCTTTACTCAATCGAAAAAAAAGGGGATTTCTGCGAAATAGTTATAATTTTGTGACTGAAACATTGGAATTTCAGAAAATAGGTAAAAGGGGGTGAAATGTGAGGGTAAATGTCATTGATCCTCTTCAAAAGCATAATTCCGTGGACTTGCAGGTTTGTCTATATAAAAAAAATAATATAAAAATTTTTTTTTGACATGATACATGTATGTACAAAGTAGTATAATATTGGGTGTACATCCCCCCTTTATATGCAGAGCATTTCTAAATTAAAAACCTTTCAGGGCCCAGATAAATTTCAAAGGAGCGCCAGGGCCCAAGAATTTTAAAAAAAATTTTTATTTTTTTTTGAAATGATAAAAATTTTTTCTGAAGGTAATAAAAAAAAAGTCAAAATTTGATGGAAAATTGGGGGAAATATGCTCTTGAATTTTGATTCCAATTTTGACCCCCATTTTGGGCCAAAATTTCATTATTCCAGTCGAAAATTTTTTAGCTATTTCACTAGTGTTACTTCTATTCTATCGTTTGGGGAAAAAAAAACCCGTCAACTGTTTCAACTGTGGACCCGGGTTACTCATTATTTGTTCCCAGAATGTGTTTTCCCTTAAAAAATTTTTTTCCCATAAGAATAATGTAAATTGATTAGTCCTTTTGACCCCAAAAATACACTTACAAAAGCACTTCCAAAAATCCCCTTATAATTTATTTCTTTGAAATTAAATTGCAGATTAAATGGGGATCGGAAGTTACAAGTAAAAAGAGTGCAAAAAGCCACTGACATGCCATGGCTTGGGAAACTTATTCTAGTCCTTAAAAACTATTGTTCGTTTGGAGCTAAAAATCGGGGGGCCATGTCAAAATAAAGTGATTGGAAATTGAATTTTTTTTAACACAAAATTCAAAATATTCCAGTTTCAAAATGGGTCCAGAATAAACAATGCAGGCATTCCTGGCACTAAACTAAAATTTCCCTGTTCATTAATTCGTTTCAGTCTTTACAAATGAATTCTATTTTATTTTTATTCACATAATAATTTTTTTTAAACCAAAAAAAAGGAAGATTTTGTTTTCAGTATTGAATAATCATCCCTTGGTTTTCCCCCTTTTCCCGCTGTTTTGGCGTTTTATCGTCTTGAGCCAATGTTTGGGGGTATTTATCCCCAAATTCTGGGGCCCCAAATCAAGCAGGGGAAAACTGGTAGGCCCCATGTGAAGAATGGGTCTGTGTGGGATGTGTGAAGCATAAAAAAAACCCCAGCAACAGTACATAATGAAAAAAAAAACCGACCGTGTTTTTTATTAAAAAAACAGACTTTGAGTGTATTTTCGTATAGTATTTATGGTTGTATTCTCTTTTTAATGGTCCCTTTATGAATGGAAAAAAAAATTCAGGAATAAAATGATTTTGATTAGTTTCATGATGAAACGATCTTGAAATTGGGCTCAAATTGCGGAAATGTTCGTTTTTTTCCCCAAAGTTCAAAAGTAAAAAAATACCATGGTCAAAACCCTCAACTGGTGAGTCAAAATTTCTTTTACAAGTGAAGTTTATTTTAAATTTTTCAATAATGCTAGTCTGCATAACAATAAATCTTCTATTTTTTGTGTGAAAAAAAAATCAAAATAAAAAACAAAAATGTAAGAGGGCCAAAACGTGACTAATGAAAAAAAAATCTTATTTTAGTGCTAGGATGTCTGCATTGTTTTTCTGGCCCCTTTTTTTGAAATTGACATTTTTTTTACATGAAATTGGGAAATTGCCTTTTTCTGACCACTTTATTGGTTAGTTAAATCGTAAATTGGTGATTTTTGTATTCAATAAATTAAGAACAAATGGAGTTATAAAAAAATGTTGATTTTGGGTTGACTGTCCCAAGGGAAATTTGGGCCCGAAAATAGGGGCTCAAAGTCGGCGAAATCGCTGATGCGTATATATCACTGACACCCGCTAACTTTGAGGCGTAATTCCGTCGTTTTAAAACCCAAAATTTCTTTTTTTGGTGTCATTCCTGGAAAAGATTATCATTTCATAAGAAAAAAAATTTTTTTTTTTCCAAAATTTTCCAATAGAATAAGTTTCGGGGAAGGGGGGCCCTCCGCCCAGTAAAAGGGTTAATCCGTTCTAGATGGATCAGCAAAAAACCCAAAAACGGTGAAAAAAAACTTTTTTCCCCAAAAAAATAATGGAAATTCAATTAATCCGTTCCAAAACCCCTGAAGTTTGGAAAAATTTTTGGGGGCCCCCAAAAGATAGATTTCTGCAAAAATGAATAAACTCTATTGGCACTTACCTTTATTGAAATTAATGTTGCTGGAGGGAAAGGGGGTGGGAGGGAGACCCTTTTTTTTGGAAAGGGGGAAAACCCCCCCCATGGAAACTCAGGTACCACCCCCCGCCTTCCTGCTCACTCCCTGCATTTTTGCCCCCCTGCATGCCTGCTCACCCCCCGCATGCCTGCCCTCCCTGCATGCCCCACTCCCTGCATGAATGCTCCCCCCCCGCATGAATGCTCCCCCCTGAATCCCACACGCCCTCCCGAATGCCCTTCCCCTGCATAAATTTTTTTCACTCCCTGCATGATTGCTAAACCCCCCGCATGAATGCTTTACTCCCTCCATGAATGCTACCCCCCTGTTGCCTCCCACACCCCTGCATCCCCTGCTCACTCCCTGCATAATGCTACACTCCCTGCATGAATGCTCACCCATCCCCTGATACCTCCCTGCATCCCTTACACTCCTGCTTTAAAATTTCCTCCCCCCCCATGAATGCTCCCCCAAACTCACTGCATAAGGGTGCCCCCCCGCATGGTGCCTCCCTGCATGAATGTTTGCCCCCCTGCATGGTGCACCCCCGCAGGGGGTTTTTCCTCCCTGCATGAATGCTCACCCCCTGCATAAATTACCCCCCTGCATACATGCTCACTCCTACATGCATGTTTCCCTTTTAAAAATTCCCCTCATGTTTTCACTTTCTTTACCAAAGGACTGGAAGGGTTTTTTTGGGATGGTCCCTTATTTAGTAGTCACAATAATAAAGGGGCCCCAAAACAATGAATTGTTAACCCTTTCGGGGCCCCAAGGGCCCCATTTTTGGAAGGGGTCGTAGTGCCCAAAATTTTTCCCAAAATGAAAAATTCTTATTTTTTTTTATGAAATGGTACTTTTCTGAAAAATAAAAAAAGGTTTTATTGAAAATTGACGAAATTAAAAACTCTGGGGAATTTGATGTGTCAGCGATATTTGCATCAGCGTTTTTTTGACTTTTACTCCCATTTTGGGGCCAAATTCATTATTCCGGGCGACCCCAAAATTTTTGGGTATGTCACTGGGATTATTTTTTTTCTTCGATTAGCACAGAAATCGCAATCCCAAATTTTTCAACTCAAAAAAGGGGGTTTGGGAAAATTGGGTTTGGGCCCAAATTTAAATCAAAGTTCAAATATTCCAATTTCAAAAAGGGGTGCAGAATAAACAAGAGGAAATTTATGGCCTAAACTAACATTTCCTCTGTTCATTAGTTATTTTTTAGTCTTTACAAATGAATTCCATTTTTATTTTTTTTCCCTAATGAATTTTTTTTCAAACCAAAAAAAAAAAGATTTACTGTTATGCAATTTGAATAATTGTATAAATAATATCCCCATTTAAAGAACGTATATTAGACCCCAAACTGGTTCATTTGGCGGTGAGGTCATTTGTTTACTCTTGAACATCGGCAAAAATTAACATTTCCCTTCTTTAACTTAAGTTTCAAGCCCATTTCCATTACTAAAACCAATCAAAAACACTCTATATCTGTAATATATCTTCCATTCTATCAAATGAAAGAAATAAATACAACTTAAAAATTATACGAAAAAAGGGGTAGATGAATGGTTCAGAGAACCCCAAATTGGTAAATTAGACAATATGCCAAAATTGGGATCTTTTTGAGGGGAAAAATTTCCCAACAGGGCCCAGTCCATAAAAAGGGGGAATCGTGAAAAAAGGGGGCGATGTTGTCCCGTCCATCAATCTTAATATCTTGAATGTAAAAAGGTAGTTTTTATGTAACGGGGGGCAAGGGCGAAAGGGGGGGCACCCCCAATGGGGAATAGGTCGGGCCCCGGGTTTGAAAGGGGAAAAAACCCTGATTAAATCCCAAAATGTTGTTTGTAAAAGGATGGTAATGGGTTGGGGAATGGCAGGGTTTGGGAAATTAGACAATTAACACTTGGGTATCTTTAATTTAAAAGCCACACAGTGGCCATCAGTCCCCTAAAAGGGAGGGGAAACGGGGAAAAACGGGGGGAGGGATGTTGCAGTCCATCAATCTTGAATCAGGAAAAATTTTTTGGGGAAATATTTTCTGTGGGGCGGGGGAGGTGGGGTCATAGGAGGTTCCCTTTTCCCCCTTGAGGAAGAGGTCGGCCCCGGGGTTGGGGTTTTAAGGGGTGGACTGACAACGCTCCTCCTGCCCCTTCATTCTTCTTTTTGGGCCCGAAACCACTGTGGGAAAATTTAAAAAAATCCCCCAAGGTTTTGCACCCGTTTTCCCAGGCCACCAGGCCGGGTTTTTGTTCCAACCCTTTTTGGGGCCCACCATTTCCCCCAAATTTGACACCCCCGCCGTTCTTGAACCCGTTTAAGTTTTCCTCTTCGCACATATGCTGTATTATTTCAAGATTGAGGGGCCCCGACAACATCGATTTTCCCCTTTTTTCACGATTCTCCTTTTGGGTGGGCCACGTGTGGCAATTTCAAAAAAATCCCCAAATGTTGCTATTTTTTAATTTAAAAACGTGCAAAGTGGGTGTTTTTCGAAAATTACAGTTTTTAGTTTTTTCCAAAATTTTGCCCGTGTGCGGGGTTTTTTTATATGGTGCAAAATTACCACTTTTCAAACCAAACCCCTTATGGGTTCTCTCTTGGGAGATATCCTCAAGCTTTATTTATATCCCTTTTAATACCCATCTTTTCCCTTATACATAAAGGGTCACCCTTTTACTATAAGGGGGACACAATCAAGACAAATTTGTACAAATATGTAGTCTTGGAGACTTTAAAGCTAGTGTACTGGTGGCTGTAAAAAGGGGGTTGAAATGTTGATGCAGACACACTCCCTGTCGCCCCCGTGACCCAAGTTCTCATAGGGCACAACTTTTTTTTTTAATTGGGGGAGGCCAGTCGTAACTGAGTTTTGAAACAAGTACAGTGGTACCCCAACTTACGATATTTTTCTTTCCCAGAATGCTGTTAAAATTATTATCAAACAATTTATCTCCATATGAAATGATGTAAATAGACTAGCCCTTTTTAGCCCCCAAAATTACACTTAAAAAAAGCATTTAAAAAAAAAAACTTACAAAAAAGGGTGAGTTTGGGGCCATTGTGGTCGGGGCCACCATCAGTAAGTGAGGGGGGCTTTAAAAAACCCTGAACGGCACCATTTGATGGGTGAAGAGCCATTTTCCCAAATGCTTTCACCATTGTTGTGAATAGAAAAAAAAAGGGTTTTCTTTTGCCCGGGTTTTGTCGAAATTCTTTTTGGGGCTTTTTTTGGAAAAAATTTTGCCCCAGTTTTCGTTCACCCCCCTGGTTTTGTCGGTCTGCTGCATCGAATGTGTCTGCCCCCCCCCCAAAAAGCATCCCATCCTTCTGAGTCAGTCTGGCTTTGTTTCCCCGGGGGTTTAAATTTTAGTGTGACTGCTTTTATGTCTTGATGCCAAGAAGGTTCCGGGGCCCCCTTTTGATAAAAAAGGGCCACGATAGAATGCGGTTTTTCTTTCTCCAAACTCAACATTTCTGTGGGGTATTTTCGTAAGGTTTGTTTTCAAGTGTATTTTTGGGGTCGAAATAGACTAAACTCGGCATTATTTCTTAAGGGGAAATAAGGGGTTTTAATTTGGGACTTGAGCAGCATTCTGGGCAATTTTCGGAAAAAAAAGGGGGCCACTGTAAAAAAATGGAATGAGTTCAAAGTTTTGTGGGAAAATCACCTAAGAAAGCTGTTACCAGCCATTGTCTGAAAAGTTCAATGACAATCCTTTTCCCATTTTTTTAAAACTTAGAGACACCAAAATCAGACCTCTCTGGACAGATTTTTATTTGCGGGGGGGCCCGGGGCCCGTAAAAAACAAAAAAGGGGAAAATAACCTGGGATGGGGACTGGGGTACCGAAGTCCTTAGGGGGGGATTCCCCTTTCCCTTTTCCCCCAACCCCACTCCTCCCCCCTTCCCCCCCGCATCATCCATTCACCAACAAAGGGCTTCAATAAAGGTAAAAGTTATATTAAATTTTCATTTATCCATTTCATTAGTCCTTTATTTTTTTTTCATTGTTTTCTTTATGAAAATTTTAGTTTTTCTAAAAAAAGTATTTTATGTTAATACTTTGGGTGTCGGGGTTTTAAATTTTTTATATTATTTCTTATGGGAAATATTTTCCCGTTTTTTAAAATTTTTTTTTAAAGGGGAAATAAGTCAGTCTCAGTACAGATGGGCAAAAAAAAAGTGAGTCTGGGCCCACAATGACAGGTGAGTCTACATGAAAAGGGGAGTAAAAAAAAACAAGAGAGTTTTTCATGGGGACCCCCTTTTTCTTTTCCCTTTTTTAAGGTGGGAAAAAAAAAAAAATCTTGGGAAAAGATAGATAATTTTTTTCCCATCATAAGCCACCACAATTTTGAAATTTGATGGAAAACTAAGGGGGTTAAATTTTCCGGTTAGCGTTATGCTTTACACCCGGGATTTCTCCCATTTGACCCCCTTTTTTTAAAAATTTCCCAAAAGGGTTCCCTCTAAAAAATTTAGCTATTTCGCTAAATTTCCTTTTTTTATAAAAGAGAAAAAACCCCAATTTTTTTTCAACTACCCTAAGGTGGTCAAAAATTTGGAAATTTTGGGCCCCCTTTCTAAAAATTTAAAAAAATGCCAATTTCAAAAAAAGGTCCCCCCAAAAAACGAGACAGACATTCCTGGCACTCAAAAAACTTTTTTGTTCATTAGTCATGTCCCCGGGCCCCCCTTTTCATTTTCTTTTGCTTTCCTTTTAAATTTTTTTTTCTCACAAAAAAATAAAGATTTACTGTTATGTATACCTTTTCATCTTTAAATGGTATAAAAAATATAGGCCCTTTTGGGAAAATATTAGACTCCCCCGTTGGGGAAAGGGTGATTTTTTTACCCTTTAACATCCAAAAAACGAAATTTTTCATTTTTTCATTTCAAAAATCTTGTCTGTAAAAAAATCAATTTTCTCATTTCTGTAAATATCTCCCTTTTATCAAATGAAAAAAAATGAGAATAAAAAAATCCAACAAAAATAGACTGCAAAATTTAGTTTTAA